>CATIWO010144593.1:0-12190 GCA_949673435.1 Macaranga tanarius | reverse complement strand
TTTTTTTTGCTAAATCTTTCATTTTTCATGACTTAATGTGTTTGTTTGATTACCAATCTTTTTATTTTGTTTTTCTATCTTCATTTTCATTACTCATTTTGTAGTTTTGTACGATTTGAGAATATAGGTGGTTTTTTTTTTTTTTTTTTTTTTGTGGATTTGTCTTGGTTGCCAAATATATATATTTTTTCCTTTATGTTACTAGCAATCTTTCTTGCTCAGCTCCATGAAAATTCTCCAATTTGAATCTTTTAGCTTATATCTTCTCTGGATCTAAGATTTTAGTTTTTAAATGGTTGTTTGTTATTTTCATTTGTAATTTTTAAAAAAATTTCATAGAGGTTAATTTAATTATACTCATATATTTAATGTTGCAATATTTAATGTTTATTTTTTATTTTTGGTGTAATTTTTTTTTATGAACAATTAGGGTAATGATTTATGGTGGTAGAAGAAGAGAAAGAGGAAAAGAAAGGAAGAAGATGAACTTTAATATATTTTTGTATTTTTAATTATTTATAATAGAAAGATGAATTGAAAAAAAAAAAAACATGATATGGTTATTTAGGTGACAAAAACTATGAGTCAGTTGTATACATATTATAAGTCAATTGGGTAAAAATGACATATCATTATGTTCCATTTGTTTTAACAGTTTATGACTAACGGTTAATATTTTTTAAGCTTATAGGACACAATTTAAAAAAAAAATTAGGACTCAATTTTGAAATTATAAAAACTTTTAGGACTTCGTAGTCATTATCCCTATATTTTTTCATTGTTAGATGCCAATCAAAATATTTTTATTTATTGAAACTTTTGAAGTGTAAAAGGTGGTGGTATAAACATTTATTGGAGATCAAATAATGACATAAATAATTAAATTCCTTTTGTTATGGCTGTCTGTTTCATTGTGATCATTATTCATTTGACTGCGGTCTCCACGTAAGTAAAAAAAAAAAAAAATCATTTATAAGTAACTCCTTTTTTTTTTTTTTTTTTGAGAGATTATAGGTAACTCCTTACCATTAGCTATCTTTTGCTTAGTTTATTGGATTAATTTAAGAGGATGAGAGGTAGAAACGTCATCCATGCCTCTAAGATAAGTAGCAAGTAATAAAACGACTTATAAACCTCTTCAAACTTAACATCGCAACTAATTTACCCTAATTTTTTAAAAATATTTAGAGCATATTTAATTAAACCATTGCTGATTGTTGTTAGTTAGTAGTTGATAGTGGATTAATATTAAGTATTTGATAAAACTATTTATAGCTGTTGATGTTTAGGTGTTTAATGACTATTACATACATTAATTAAGCTTTTATAATTTTTAAAATTTGGACACATTATTATTTAATTATTTATATGTTCAATTATATTCAGTTATACATATTAATTTGTTAAGAAATATTTTACATTTATAATTTGATGTGAACAGCTATTCGTGATAAAGTTGATGTGAACAGTAATTAATAGGTGTCCAATAACTATTAGCTACCAATTGAAAAAAATTAACCCAACACTACTAAACAGTTATTAGTTTCGTTGTATGAGCTATACCAAAGACCCTCTTTTTAAGAGATGAGAACCTCCACCCAGTCAACCTTTTAATATACTGAATTTCATGTCCGAAAAGCCATTTTGTCAAGTCCTCTTCTACAAATAATATGTTAACCACTTGTTTTAAAAAAGGGTTACAATTAGAGTTTGATATTCACCACATATTACCTGTTTGGAATATATATCCGAAATTTTTATCTATTTTGAACTTATTATACTTAGTTATTAAATCTAAAACACATATGTATATAACATAAATATAAAATATTTAAAATATGCATATAACATAAATTTCTAATAATATATAACAATTAGATGTAACACTTTTAATATAGACAAAAATATATTCCTATTTTTTTTTTTTTTTTATCAAAGTCAGCTCTGAGGGCTCCTGGGAGAGCGGGTGGATGGAGGGAAAGGAGGATTAAACCCCGCTCTACTACCGTGGATATCCGGTGTTAAGCCCTACACGGAAAGGGCTATCCGGTGTTTAAACCCCACATGGAGATGATTTTTTGAGTGGATCCACTAAACGTGAGAGAGGGGACTCGAACAGCCCCCCATACCTATTAATATATTCCTAAATCTTATTAACATGTATATTTTTGTTCAATTACATTATTAGCACAATATTTGTGATTAAACACTTAAACATTAGAAAAATTTTATTTTCCTTGCAAATGTTGACGCGGGCGATAAGAAATTAAGTAGCTATCCTACGGTAATCAATTACAAAAGATTAGGTGAGTGGTTGCTAATTTAGGACGTTGAGTCCAAGATTCAAATGGAATCTTAGGAAGAGTTGGAGGGTTCACATTCGAATAGGAGGAAAATTTTCGGCAACAATATTTAATTAAATCTGCAACATAAAATGCATATGTATGTATATACATCATTCTCTACATATATTCTGAAGACAAATCACTATTACCCGAACCCAGTGGTGGAGTGTTGTTTACAATACTTTAAGGGGTAGTTCGAGCCCCCTTCTACCAAAAGTGGTTCCACTTTAAGTAGAATTACTTTAATATCCTATCTGCGTGGGGTCAAATACCGGAGGTACTGTTATGTAATACCCTTTTCGTGTGGAGTTTAACACCAGAGATCCAGGTAGTAGAGCGGGATTTAATCCTCCTCCCTCCCGCTCTCACAGGAGCCCACATGGCTTAAAACTGACAAAAACAAAAAAAATCTTAATTAATTGTTTATTATATTATATAAGTTTTTCCATTTAACTTTCATTAGGTGTTGGATATAGAATAGGACATCTATTATCCAACACTTAATTCAACATTAAATAAAAATATTCATAAGATGACGCAGCGTGCAGCGCGATAATCAAACACGTTGATTATTTAAGAGGAACCACAATCTCAATCTAGAGATTAACAATCTCAATCTAGAGAAAAGTTTAAGCAAAACAGCTTGATTTGATAATAATAATTAAAAGTTATGTTCCACAAACCCTAACATTAACTATTTATAGTCTAGGCAATAAAAGGCTAAAACAGGAATAATTAAATAGAATCCCAAACAAACAAAATAACTAATTAAAATTCATATCCTCTGCCAGCACGCGAAACACGGGCGTGTTTCAAAAGACACGGGCGTATTTGCAACATAAAAATATGGCAGTGCAAAATATGGTCTCTTACACGGCTGTGCCTTATGCCTTGTACCTCTCTGTCCATTCTCAATATCTAAGATACGGGCGTGTCGGATGATACACGGGCGTGTATCGTGTCCTCATCACTTTCTTACTCCCAGGTCCCATGCAAGAGACAAACCTTCACATACACCCCAAAGCAGCGCACCGATACCAATATTAACCAACACACCGCCTACTCATTCCCCGCAAGTATCCCGAACCAAACATCCAACTGCGGCTATTCCTGTTGCTCCCTTAACTGTGCCGTCAGTATTGAGTTTGACCCAAGAAGGATCAGGAGGCCTCAGCCTATTAAAATCTGCCTTTTTAATTTTCCCGATGATGAGAATTCACCCACATTTGCCATACATGAGATATTTCCTGAGCCCTTCCTTTGATATCTTCAACTTTGTTCAAATGAATGGTATCCTGTTGAAACATCTTGCAATTTCACCAACGCCAGATACTCCACATAGCTAAGGAATGCAGTGTTTTCGATTTTCCATTCCTCTCCCCTAAAAGGCAAAAGCTCTGCCAAGTACCAAACCATTTACTAAAATGATAAGTTAGAGAAATAAAGGTAACTCGAATTGACAATGCCTATCCTCAAACATTTTTAATTCCGAATGTACTCAAATTTTGGTTTCTTGGGGAGTCATCCAGAAAAAAGACTTCAGAGTTCAGACAGAGTTAAGATTCAACTTATTATGAAATATAAGAACAACAGAAAATACCATGAAGAGAGGACCAAAGATTCAACTAAACAAATGAAAGCTGTAAAGTGACTATAGATACTCCAAAACTAAAAGGGACCCAAAACTCATGATTGAAATCCTTTTCATCAGCGTGAATCTTTGACATTTCGAAAGATGTCCATAAAGACCTCCAATTCTTTATCTGTCAGCATCTCAGAATGCCTTCTTTGATCAATAGCTATTAGGAAATCATATGCCTACAGAAAACTACCCAAGAGTTTAACTAGGTATTCGTAACTACCTTAAAAATACATAAATTAGAATATTACATCAGAATTTTTATGTCCCTCCGTCATTACTGCTCTTGCCCTGTATGTGTGTATACTCAGCATAAGCACAGAAAAAAATATCAATAAAGTGATACTAAAATTTTTTTTATAATTAACACCATACAACTATTGCAAATTTAGTTGAGACATAATTAAGACCTGCCATATAGCGCTCTAAAGCTCTTGAAAGCATCATCGGACAAACTTAGCAAGATCTTCACATTCAAGATTAGGAAGCACTTCAAGTTCTTCCATCCAAGGCCACACTTTACTCTGTAGTATTAAAGAACAATTACATAACCTGCTGATAAGGCTGCTGATCTTTGAAATTTTTATAATCCTTTGTCACCATTTCCAAAAAAGAACAAAAAAGAAATGAATATCAGAACTGATCACTTAAGAAAGGCACTCATTGAGTAGGACTTCATTTGTCATATATCCTGTGGATGAGTGCACAAAAAAATCACCAACTCGATAATGATACAAAAGAATGTTGATAAAAGTTGGAAAGGAAATTAATACAAGAAAATATGGCAACATTTTGTGGAATCCGCAAATCAATGAGTAACTATCAACAAGTACCTTAATCATAGAAAAACTGTCAGGATTGACTTTAAATTTTGAAATCTTTTCAATAATTGTTTCCAACAAGATCATCAGTTTGTGATTTTAACTAACCACAGTTACCTAAACAAGAAAAAGAAAAATAGCATATTTAACATATGCACATAATGTCATAAAACTGACAAGTTCATGATGTAATTTCAGAACTTATTTTCTGTATATTAATTTGTATATATGAGTACATGACCTTATAAAGACATCTTTACAACTTGATCCTAAAGTCTAGGAAATAAAAATAGAAAGAAATAATTACAAGAGATATTTATGGAATCAACTAATTAGGTGATAATCACAACGGAATCTTCTACTAATTAGGAGATAAACACAACGTAATCTTCTACACTCCCCCTCAAGTTGGTGCAAAGATGTTTCGTATGCCCAACTTGTCTAAAGCTTGATGAAAGCCTTTGCTTTAAACTGCTTTAGTAAGAATATCAGCAAGTTGATCTTGAAATCGGACATGCAGAACTTCAATTACATTTGCTTCTAATTGTTCCTTAATCAAATGTGTATCGATGTCCACATGTTTTGTCCGATTATGTTGGACAGGATTATGAGCAATATCACATGCTGCCTTGTTATCACAATATAATTTCATGGGAAATGTGTGTGGAATTTTAAGCTCATGCAACAAGTTTTTAATCCATAGGAACTCACAAACTCCTTTAGCCATACCTCTGTTCTCAGCTTTTGCACTCGATCTAGCAACAACACCTTATTTTTTACTTCTCTATGTAACCAAATTTCCCCTAACAAATGTTAAGTACCCTGCGGTTGAACGCCTATCATCAATAGAACCTGCCCAATCCTTATCAGTGTAACCTTCAACAGATAAAGATGCTCCTTTAGTAAACATAATCCCTTTACTTGGAGATGACTTCAAATATTGCAAGATACGAAATACAGCCTTCATATGTTCTTCACTTGGAGAGTGCATATATTAACTAACAACACTCATGGAATGTGCCAAATCAGGCCTAGTATGTGCGAGATACATCAACCGTCCCACTAGCCTTTGATATTGTTCTTTGTTTGTAGGAACCTGATCCAGAAATATACCTAACTTAATATTTTCAGCAACAGGTGTATCAACTAGTTTGCATGCTAACATGCTAACTTCCTTTGATAAATCCAAGGTGTATTTCCGTTGAGATAGAAATATACCTTGTTTAGATCATAACACCTCAATACCTAGAAAATATTTAAGGGATCCGAGATCTTTCATCTCAAATTCCCTAGACAAATAAGTTTGCAAAGCTGCTCTTTCATCAACATCATTCCCTGTCACAATCATATCATCAACATAAATAATAAGCACTGTGAGCTTCCCTTCCTTGTGCTTTATAAAGAGAGTATGATCAGAACTACTATGTTGATACCCAAACGCCTTCATTGAACGTGTAAATCTGCCAAACCAAGCTTTAGGTGACTGTTTTAACCCATACAAAGAGTTTTTTTAATCTACAAACTTGTTTGCTACCTTCTATATGTAATCTACATCCTAGAGGTAATTCCATGTATACTTCCTCTTAGAGATTGTCATGTAGAAATGCATTCTTCACATCAAATTGATGTAGAGGCCAGTCAAAATTTGCAGCTAAGGATAAGAGAATATGTACAGTATTAATCTTGGCCACTGGTGCAAAAGTCTCTTCATAATCAATTCCATAGGTTTGACTGTATCCTTTAGCAACTAGCTGAGCTTTATATCTTTCAATGCCTCCATCTGCTTTGTACTTGATTGTAAAGATCCACCGACATCCAACAAGTTTTTTTCCATTTGGTAAATCAACTACCTCCCATGTTTCGTTCTTTTGAAGAGACTTCATCTCTTGGTTCATTGCATCCTTCCATTTAGAATCTTTTATGGCTTTCTACACACTGTTAGGTATATGTACAATAGATAATTGATTTGTAAATGATTCATATGTCTATGACAACCTATGGTAAGATACATAATTATTTACTAGATATTTAGGAGTAGAGTTCAGTACAGGTTTATAACTTACTTTAGGAACTCCTCTTGTGGTTCGGTTCAGAAGTATTCGAAGGGAAGGTTCAAGATTTACCTGAGATTCAATTCGTGACGAAGCATCAAGAGAAGGTGACAATTGTTATGGTTCTTCAAGTTCAACTCTATTATCTTGAACACAAAGTTTAGGATCAATTTTAGCTGATTCAGATCCATGATCTTTAACTTTTTGTAAGTTCAACTCAGCACCCATTTCTTTATGATGCTCAGGTTCAGTAGGTTCCGAAAGTGATTCAAGTTCAAGATGTTCAGGTTCATCATTTTCAGGTGTTGGTTCAATTTCAAGTTCAGGTTCAGGATTATGGCTAAGGGACTGCAAGTCAACACTTCTCTCCCCCTGACTTGTAGTAGAGATAGCAGGAAAAAACATCTGATGTTCATAGAATCAGACATCTATAGAAATATACATTTTACGAGTTGGTGGGTGGTATCACTTATATCCTTTCTGATTAAGTCCATATCCAACAAAAACACATTGAATGGCACGTGGTTAAAGTTTATAACGAGTATGATATGGTAAGTGAACAAAGGCTGTGCAACTAAAAACTTTTGGAGGCAAGTTTAGTAGTGGTGGTGAGTTAAGGTTGTGATTTAATGTTTCAAGTGAGGTACGAAAGTTCAGGCTACGAGATGGGATATGATTTATTAGATAAAAGGCAGTAGAAAGAGATTCTCCCTAATACTAAAGTGGCATCTTGGCTTCAAATAACATAGCTCGAACCATTTCTAAAAGGCGTCGATTTTTTCTTTCTGCCACCCCGTTTTATTGAGGAGAATAAGGGCATGTAGTTTGATGGATGACACCATGAAGTTGTAAGAACTGCTTCAGTTCATGATTAATGAATTCTCCTCCATTATTTGTTCTAAGGACTTGAATTGAAGTTTTATACTGAGTGGTAACCATCAAAAAAAATTGCTTGAATAATGAGCAAACATCCTGCTTAGTTTTCATCAAACATACCCAAGTCATATGACTATAATCATCAATAAAAGAAACAAACCACCGAGATCCATTCAAAGTTGGAACCTTTGCAGGTCCCCAAACATCAGAGTGTATGAGCATAAAAGGTAAAAAAATTTTATTCGAACTTATTGGAAAAGGAACACAATAGCTTTTAGCCAATTCGCAGGTTTCACATTTGAACATTGAAGGAGATGTCTTTGAAAATAACTTATGAAATAAACACTTTAAATATCCAAATAAAGCATGTCCAAGACGTTTATGCCATAACCAGATATCATGTTCTGAACTAGAAGATGCTGAACTAGTATGTCCCAGACTTGACTGAGTTAATGCACTTAAGTAAGATGGAGTAAGATCACAATAATAGAGCTTCCCTTTTCTAGTACCACAACCAATCGTCCTCTTTGTCTTAATGTCCTTAAAAACACAATAATTAGGCCAAAAAATTACGACACAATTCAAAGAGGTAGTAATTTGAGATACAAAGATTAAATTAAAATTCAGAGATGGAACTATAAGAACAGAATCTAAGTTCAGTTTATCAAGAGAGAATGAACCTTCACCAATAACACTAGCTTTTATACCATTGGCTGTAGACACAACAGATTGCTCAGATGGTTTTAAGTCGGATGTAATATTAAAAGACATATGATCAATTGATCCAGAATCCATAATCCATGTACATGACCCAATAGTAGCAGATTTATAGAACAATTTACCTGGTTGATCCGAAGATATGTGTAAGGCAGCAACATCTGGTTAGGAAGATTGTTCAGCTATGGCTGTAGAAACTGATACATTTGGTGTTGCGATTTTAGCTTTACATTTTGGAGCCTTAGAAGGATCCCACCATTCGGGATATCCAATAAGATCATAGCATCGGCTTTGAGTGTGTCCTGTAGCACCACAATGAGTACACAGTTTTGTTGAACCAGATTGCTTCCCTCTAATATCAAAGCTACGAGATGTTGTTGAAGATGGTACACCACTTGTTTTGATTTATCGGTCAGATGAGTTATTCCGTTGGGCTATCATAGCCACAGGTTCAGAAGTGGTCAGATCACTAGTTAACAGAGTCTTACGATTTGCTTCACGGTGGTGAACATATGCATATGTGCGTTCAAGATCTAAACTCGGATCCATACGAAGGATTTCTCCTCGCACTTGTTCAAATTCAGCATCAAGACCATTCAAAAAAATGTGGATTCTCAACTTTTCAATCGCTGTCTTATACATAATGACATCATCTGGATCGTTCATCTTGAATTTGTCACGGCGAACAAGTTCTTGGAATATTCCAACAAGTTCACCATAATAAGTTGGAAGAGATCTACCTGATTGTCGAATTGAGAATGCACGTTGATTAAGGGAAAAGATTTATGTTTCATCTGATCCATCATAGAATGCTTTTGCAAGAGCACTCCAGATTTCACAAGCAGTACAAAGACAAAGATATCTTTTCATGTTTTCTGGTGTCATTGATATGAGCAACCAGCTTTTAATTTTCTAGTTTTCAGCATACCACTTGGAGTAAGAAGGATCATTTGATTCAGGTTGAGGAGAATTCCTAATAATATAATCAAGTTTCAATGTCCAGCAATATGCATTTCAATGATTTGAGACTAAGTGTCATAATTGGTTTCGGTAAGGGTTACACCAGCGTTGAAGCCAGAATTTTCAGATTGAATATGAATAATAGGAGATGATGATACAATGGTTGATTTGGAGGATTCGGTGGTTTCGGAAGACATATTGTCTTATTATGATTGAAGGAGTTTGAATAATTATGTAGTATGCTCTGATACCATGATGCAATTTCATAACTTATTTTCTGTATATTAATTTGTATATACGAGTACATGACCTAATAAAGACATCTTTACAACTTGATCCTAAAGTCTAGGAAATAAAAATAGGAAGAAATAATTACAACCTTACAGGAGATATTTATGGAATCAACTAATTAGGTGATAATCACAACGGAATCTTCTACTAATTAGGAGAAAAACACAACGTAATCTTCTACAGTTCAACACCCCCAGAGGCCAAAACACTAAATAGCAAAATCACTGATCCAGACAAAAAGCCCACAGTTACAGTATTATAATAACTAAATTAGTATGAGTCCTCACTAAGCTGGAACACTTTGTCTACAGGTTCAGCAAGCGCATCATCAATTATAAAAAAAAATAAAAGTTTGACGATTACCTGAAAACCACGATCTGTGTTGGCAGTGCCATAATATAGACCAGCAACTTGTGCATAATACGCTGGAACATACAAAAATGGGTTAAGCATTTGAGAACATTACCCTATTTAAGAGCATGATTATGAAAAGCACCTGGAATAATATTGTATTGTTATACCACGCTCATCAAGAGAGAACAGCAGTTCTTGCATTCAGAGATCTGTAGGGATCCCAGCCATGGTAATGTTGACAATTTGTTGCCCAATAACTTCATGAATTGCTGTACGATCTGATTCAAACCTTTTTGTCAAACTCATCAACAACAGAAATAACCCATATTAGCTACAACCTGAAACAGATGAACAGTTGCTGAATTCAATTTGACATAGTCATTTGATATGTCTATGCAGAAATCAACATCCATTAAAGCAAGTTCACATTCTTCACAGCAGAAGTGTGGGTCTCAACAATTAAAGCTTGCCTTTCCAGAACAGAACCATTTTCTTGTAACGAGATCTTTCTGAACAGTAGCAACTAGACCAGCACAAAGTTCTCTGAAACCAGTGTCAAGAATTGGGAGAAAGATCTATGATAATTCAACATCATCCTCTTGAGCAACCTGATAACAACAGCAAACAATCTTGTACAGGTTAAAGATAATGGTAGTCAAATATTTTATAAAATACGCGCGGTAGGTTTGAAATAAAAAAAACACCCTATTTTTTGAAACATTTTGTTTTGACTTAGTTATTTATGTAATTTTATCAAATTTATATACACTTTTTTACTCTAAATTAATAATTTAGACACATATCAACTATCAAATTTAGTATGATTGCTCTTATCTAGGCCAAAATAATGGCCATTCTAGCTCCTTTTGTTTGTTAAGTAATTGCTGAGCTCTACGTCAGTATTTTATTTTCTAACCAGTGAATCCTAGCTCCTTACCTCTTAAAGTTGAAGTTAGGTATTAATGCTGGTGACGTACAGATCGTCGCTCCACTATTAATAGTTTTAAGATCATACACTACACTTTTTTATATATATTTTTTGAATTTTAAATTACATAATTGACCCTTATTTAGAATGTTTATTTTTTATGTTAGTTACCATTCTTAAACTATGATCTTTTTAATTTTGTTTTATCATAAATCACTGTTTGACGTTTAAGATTATAAAACTATTTGTTCTTAAGCTTACATTTTTTTCTGCGTTAAAAAAATTTAGCATGGTCAATTATTTTTTAAGCATTCTTTACCTTTTATTTTATTTAAATCATTGTAAAATTTGCACCAATTTTATTTACAAATAACAATTTTTTTACTTTTATGTACAGTTGTTTAATATTATATGCATATTATTTTATTTTTGTTTCTTTTATCATAATTTTTTTTAAAAAAATAATATAAAAATTAAATTACAAGATTAAAAACATCATTATAAAAATTTTACTAAAAAACTCATCGTATAAAAAAATCGTTATAATTTTAATTTTTATGACATGTGTTATAATATATTAATAATAGAAAAGTAAATGCTATATTTTTTCACCAAGTAGATTTTTTGTAGTATAATTTAATTAGAGTATTTGTTGGGATATATTTGTTCTAAATTACATATATCTATTTGTTGAACTTATGAACACTTTTTTATATGATGAATTATTGTTGAATTTTTATAATGATATTTTTAATCACATTATTTAATTTTTATATAATTTTAAACAAATGATGATAAAAAAAAAAAAATTATGCGCATATGTGGTCGAGGAAATCCGCAAGTATACGGGTCAAGTTATAATATAAGATTATAAGTCCTAGTATCGTCCCACAGAGAAGAGATTAAGTATTAATTCACTTGATTATTTGCTTGTCTAAACGAATCAATTGTTTATAGAATCAAAGCAGTAAATTAATTTAAAACTAAAAACCATTTTAATTATCGAAATAAACAAATATGTATGCAATTGTACTAGAGTTTCTCTTTTCACCTATATCTGTATTGAATTAAAATCAAATTAATATAACCTAATTCATAAATTATATTCAAGATGCTACCACTAATATTCTTATAAATCTCTCTCGAGTAAATATAAGATTAATTTAGTAATTCAATTATAACTCAGAATTTATGGACTCTCGCCTCTC
>CATIWO010144579.1:0-11087 GCA_949673435.1 Macaranga tanarius | reverse complement strand
ATGTTTATATGTTTTGGTTAAAGATTTGGGAATTTGGTGCCGTACCGGTATCTTGATCATAAGACTACTAGCTTAAGTTCACTTGCTAAAGAAACTGATACAAGCCTAAAAGGATTCGTCACATGAACTAGAACTAGAACTTCTCGTATCTTGATCATAAAGACTAGCCAAGTCAAGTCGACACATTGCCAAACTCGAGCTCGATCGAGTTTATTTTTTTGAAGCTCGAGCTTGACTCAATTAAATGATTCTTATATTCGAACTCGGCTCAACTCGATTAATTATATAAAATTTTAAAAATATATATTAAAATATTTAAGCTCGACTCGAGTTCAAACTGGACTGGATATGTAACTCGACTCGAATTCAAACTCGACTGGATATGTAACTCGACTCGGTTCGATAAAATATTCTTGTAATTATATTAAAATAAAATGATAAAATGGTAAATATGCACAAGCTTGCGTCGATAACCTATTCGAGTAGCTCGAGCTTATTACTTGAACTTGGGAAAAAGAAAACAACTGGGGTGAGAGAGGCTCGAACTCTCGACCTCAGGATAACTCAGAAGCTATGAGACCTACGCGCTAGCCAACTGCGCCACCACCCCTTGTGTGTGAACTACTCTGGTACTCTTCTCCTCTTTATGAAATCTAAAAAGCAAATTAAGTGAAACAACTAATTGACAGTACCTTTCAAAGTAGACTTGAAACACTTCTATTCACAAGTCACAACCACATATACATTTTTTATAATATCAAACCAAATAAAAAAAATTTATATTCTGAAGTTGAGCTTCAAACCACACATTTTACGTACAAATTATATTTCCTATACTTCCAGAAAATAACTTGCTGGCAAGTCATTTCTGTCTTTTCTCACAATCTACACATCGCATTCTTTACATAAGATGATGGTACAGGGAGCTGAAGTTGATTGCATCCTCAATTCACAAAACAATATGAAAAAGAACGAAAAAATTAAGGAACAGCAAATTAAGATGCACAAGAGGAGCTCCTTTGTCCTCCATTCTGTCTTTTTATTCTATTCATGATGAATATTACTTCTTCTCTCTCTTTTGAATGCATTGAAGAGATCAATGCCAAGACCAGCATTCAACAAATTCATTCCAGCCATCCCAAAAAGAGCCAGTGGCAATTCCACGCCTTTTTCGAACTTGGAAGCATCGGTGAGTAGCTTGATGGTGATGAGAATATGAGACACACATCTTGCAAAAATGAACGTCACCCAATTGAGAACCCATTCTAACTTCACTGTTTTGCTCTTAGCATCCCGAACGCCAGCCATCCGTCGCACTTTCCTTACATGTAGGAAGATTGAATGCAGCTGGATTGTTAAAAAAGCTTAAACTTCAGAATTACAACACGACATTGGTATAAGCGAGCAAACAATATAGATTCAAATGAGATAAATTAACAAACTATTTTATCTTGTTTCCAACATTTAGTTCCGCCTGCATTACCATTTATTACACTTCTAACACCATTCACAAGAGTCTAACCAGCAACTAGAATTCCTCCTAAAAAGAATAAAATTAGTCCAACTGCAAAAATTGCAACTGTATGTGTTGTTGGCACTTGCAGCAAGTAAGAAAATGAGCAAGCTGTGTGTGAGCAGTGAGACTGAAATAGCAATCTGTCAGTGGAAATAAAAGAAAAACAAGTGGCGAGGGTGAGTGAATTTTAGTAGTTTTTTTTTTTTTGGCCTGCGGGGTCTTTGCCCTCGTATAGCAGGCCGAATTTTAGTGGCTGTGAGTTAACTAGTGAGTTGCAACTGTAAATTATTTTTTTAAAATTTTTTATTGTTACATATATTGCTTTTCATATTGGTAGTTCCTTTAAGAACGACACTTCAAAAGCCAGCTATTGATGTGGGAGAACCCCAGATCTTTTTTACCTTCATCAAAATCCCGGTGCAACTGATGTAGGACATTGAGGTTGTAACATTGTATTACATAAACCAATCTAATAATTTAAGTGAGAGGAGCAGCTCGAGACACTTGAACAGTCATGCAATTATATTATAGAAATAAAAGCAATCACATTTTAGATAGACAAGAGTCTTCGAAGAAATATACCTCACAAATAAGGGAAAGAATAAGGTAGTTGACAGTGACATTCCGATACAAAGCCAGGGTGAAGCAAATGAGAAGTATTTGATGGTGTACGAGAATGGAAGGGAACAAGCCACTGTATAGTCGATAAAGCAGCATATCCAACTGATCATATGCAAAATAACCACATGAAAAACACAAAGTGGGATATGCCCACTGCCAAGTACCTCCAACGAGTTCTGAATGCTCAAACATCCTATAAGAACCATCTTTCAAATACTGGTGGACTAAAATGAATACCACTGCACAGGAAGCATACACAACCAAATTAATATCAATGTCTTCAGGAAAAGTAAAATAGAGCATGTTTCAATAGAAGTGAAGGCACAAAAAATTGAGCACCTGGAACTTCGTTGATGCAAAACAAATATATGTACATTTCTAAAACTATCTGGGCATGTCCTTTAGTTAGTTATTCAACAGCCAGTATCTGATATTTAACGCATAACTGGTTCTTTAGCTTCTCCAGAAAGATACATTCTCACTCATTAAACTGTATCTCCTCAGTAAGAGATCAGTAATGGTGAGTTTATAACACACCAAAATTTCAAACCATACTAATTCCAAGCAATCACTTATATATATATATATATATATGAACATGCATGGCCCTTTATTGTGGCTTCCACTGAGAGACAGTATTTATGTGATTAATTGTGTCAATATTGTACAAAGACAATGTGGATTAAACTCTAAATTTTTATCCCCTCAGAACAATGAGCATGAATGAACAATTTCATAATTTCAATCAGAACTAACAAGCACTACATTTTTAAAGAGTTCTCTTGCTAACCTTCGCAATATGTACAATAATTGCTCAAACTGACACAACAAAAAAGTTCAGTTTTTGACATGAGATCTTTTCACCTCAAGGGAAACCTTCACAATGTGTTAAGAGTTCAATAAAAATCTAAAATTGTACATTTACATTTTCAACACCTGCTATTGTATTATTATTATTTTTCGACTCAATTAAAGAACTTCCTCTTCATGTAAACCTTAATTTTTCTCAGCCAATAGCCTGACAATTTTTTCTCTGAAATTCAATCCCCACCCCAAAATGCATCAAGTTA
This sequence comes from Macaranga tanarius, assembly GCA_949673435.1. NCBI lineage: Eukaryota > Viridiplantae > Streptophyta > Magnoliopsida > Malpighiales > Euphorbiaceae > Macaranga > Macaranga tanarius. The sequence goes on along the minus strand of CATIWO010144579.1, from coordinate 7,880 downwards.
GTATAATAAACGGGAGAATTCGAGACTGCAAAGCAATTATATTGGACACTTGACTGCACGGAGAAGGAATTCAATACAGGAAGAGTAACAAAAACCTGGCCTTGGAAACGTTTTTGTGAACCCTTCTTGAACTTCCCTATTTTCTATACACACTCCAAGATAACAGACAGGTCTCTAATCTTAAACTTTCCTTAATCTTTTGAAAATAATTGCATCAGTCAAATACTCTAATATCAGGCAGTTATACAACATTGCATCAGTCAAATACTCTAATATCAGGCAGTTATACAACAAGAGTTCTAGGAGAATCATCACTTCTAAAACCAGCAAATAATTTTCCTTTATAAAAACACCACAAATATGAAACAATTGTATTACAATTAACCATCTGACATGAATTCCTACACTGAAAACAGGTAGATTCTTAACAAGTACTGCATAAAACACTCAAAATGCCATGCTCCGATAACTTTTGGCTAATAGTACATAACAATACTAACATACCCAGAAAAAGAAATAATCAAAATCAAGGACACCAGTACATAAAAAACATACAATGGACCCAACCAGATAAAAAAAATGAAACTTCTAAAAAAGAAAAAGAGAGAAATAAGAACCTGAAACAGAAGTAATGGTGGAGTGAAGCAGAGAAACAGAGGTATTAACAAAGAGAGGATCCCGAGAGATGAAGGACCGAATGACCCAGTTGGCTAATTGGAAAAAGAAAGCTCCAGAAATGATCCAGAAGAGCTCTGTGCGCTTATTGAATAATATCTCAAATAAAACTGATATAAACCACATAATAAGAGTAGCTAAAAAAAAGGTGCCAGCTTTGTTGTTATTGCTGCTGCTGCTGCTGGTATTGTCGTTGCTTCGATTATGACTTGTCCTTGCCATTTTGAATGATTCTCTGCGTCTATCTCTCTGCTTGCTTCAGCTCACAACCGCTGAAACAAACACAGAGAGAGCTAAGTAAAAAAGATTGAATTTTTATCCGGCAATTTTGGAGTCTTTTAGCTTTTGACATGGGTGGGCTGTTTATGCTGTACGTTGGTAGTTGTGAAGATGTGTTGGAGAATTTAAGAATGCTTTTGTTACCCGCAATCTCTTTTTGGTTCTTCACTGTTGAGGCGCTGCTCCCACGTCAATGGCACGCTCCAAGGTAACTAAAATGCAGGCTGACTCATTACGTCAATGGCACGCTCCACCCTAACTAAAATGCAGGCTGACTCCTTAGTATCTGTCACTACTCACTACTTCTGAAAATTAAGTTTATACTTTTAAATTATGTCTATGTACGAGCCAAGCTATTAGCGGTTATTTGAAATTCGATTTAGAAAACATTTCACTTGAATTTATATATTAAAATTCGTTTATTAAATGAGTTAAGTTCAAATTATATAAAATTCGATTCATAAGGCTCACAAATTAATTTATAATTTTAATATATTAATAATTTAATTTTAAAAATTTAATATATATTTTTTATTTATAATAAATATAAAAAATATTTAAAAATATATTATTACAATAAAATTATAAATTTATAATAACTTATCTAGTAAATAATTTATTTTAAATTTTTAATAAATAATTTATAGTTTATAGTTTATAATTTTTAAAAATTTTTTAACTTGTTTATGTTCACGAACGCCAAATAGTAAAGCAAAATCAGTTTGAATTTAGTTTAATTATAAATAAATTAAATTCGAGTTAGTTGAAATTTGGTTTGACTCTAGACAGCTACTTTTAATGATGGGAGACTCTTTTAAACTCCAAAAATTATTTTCATAATTAAATTGTAAGAAAACATTTTAAATTATGAAGTCATCTTTCTTTTTAGATAAGTCAATGTGAAAATTTTATGTCATTCACTTTAAATTCCAATTTTTATTAACTAAATATTTTTAAAAAAAAATCATTGTTCTCTTATTATTTATTTCATTATTAATTAATAATTAAAATCAATTTAAAAATTATATATATAATTATTTTGTTTTTCACAAAATAAAATCTACCATCGATAATAAAAATAAAGTGAAAACAAAGTAAATAAAAATAAAATAATTCTAAAATTTCTCATATATATATATATTAAAAAACATAAGTAAAGTTAAAAATAAAAAGAATTAAATTGAGCAAAAAGTTATGGACAAATATTAAAATAAATTAAAATTTTAATTAAAAAGATATGCTAAAAAAAATTTGAATATATATCTTCAATTGCCGAACGAACCAAACTAACATTAGTCAAGGTGCGTTGAATTTTCTAAAAGGTTAGATAGTGATCTTTTATGTTTTTAATAAAAATAAAAATATAACTTTAGCTATTGTTTTTCCTAAAAAAAACAATATTAGAATTAATATCGTCCACAAACTTCAATATTTATTTGTTTAGGTTTTTATTATCGAAACTGACATAAATATTAATGATGAATTTATAGGGAGTAATATTTTAGCCTACATCAAGATAAACGGACGGCTGACATTCCACACACACCCACTAAATCTAAAACCCACCTCACCATAACACTAACCCAAAGTCCCTTTTTTTTATTACAAAAAAACCCATTACAAAACAAAGAAGACAAAAAACATAAACACAAAGAGATAAAGAAATATATCTTAATAATCCGACGTGGCAATAGCAAAGATATGGTTCATCGGTCGGTTCGGTTGGTTTTTGGCCATTTTTCTGATCGAACCGAAATAATTGAATTTTAAAAAATTAGAACCGAACCGAACTAAAATTTTTGGGTAAAAAATCGAATCAAAAATTTTAAAATATTGATTATTTTTATATTAAATTTGTATATATTTGTATATATTTTTAACAAATATTTAAAAAAATTAAAATAAAAAATAAAAAAATTGGTTATTTAAGTTATCTCGATTAATATAAATTTTTTTTACATAAAACCAAATCAAACTGAACTAAATTTCTATTTAATTCGATTCAATTCTAAAAATTCTAAAATTTTAAAAATACAAACTAAATCAAACCAAATAAAGTCAGTTCAATTTTTAATTCGGCCATTTCGGAGGCGAACACCCCTACCTATATGTGACGGCCCCAAAAGATGCAATAGGGAGCATGTGGAAGCAGAAGGTTCCACGTGTTTGACCTCTGCGTCCACGCATGTCCACGTGGCAGTCCATGGCAGGCCACCAGAGATCGCGTGCAACAATAGCCTCTTATCAACAAATAAATCTCTCTCACTAAAATTGCTTTTCTTTGTTTTTTTCTTTGGTTCTTTTTATTGGTTGGAGTCTGCAGTCTGTATGTTTTGAAACGCCATGAACACTGTTGCTACAGCTGCAGCTCTCTCTTTGCCCATTTCTCTGTGCAGATCATCGAAATTTAGCTCAAAAAAGGTAACTTTGTTTTTGGTTTTAGATAATTTATCTTGTTAGCTTATCTGGGTAGTTGCTGTTTTTATTTGTAATGGTTTTAGCTTGATAAAGATGGCTGCTTTATGTAATTTTGCTGTAATAGGCTAACTGGGTACTTGCTGAAGTTATTGGAAAATGATTGGAGTCTAGGATATGGGACTTTTGGTGGATTTCCTGTGGTGGAGTTAAATGCAAAGCTGCTATCTTTAGAGAAAATTTTTGATAAGTTTATGGATTCATGATTGACTGTGAAAACGGATGGTTCTTGAATTTTTTTGTCCTGATAAGCTTTATCTTATTGATTGCTAATCTAGGGGAACATTTCTACTGATTTGTCAGATTAGTTTAATGTTCTCTGCCTATAATGTTGGTTTTGGTGTGTGAATATGATTTTAGTGATAGATTCGTCTGCAAGAGTCCAGATTCTTGCCAACATTCTAGATGCATATATAGCTTGGACTGTAATTGATGCTTGTGTGTTTTCAGGGGGTTAGGGGTGGGTTTAGAGTGTTCGCGGTATTTGGAGAGGAAGATGCGCTGCTGGATAAGAAGAGTGCATGGAGTACCCTATTTGATGTGGAGGATCCGAGATCAAAAATGCCACAGTTGAAAGGAAAGTTCTTGGATGTGAATCAAGCGCTTGAAGTGGCTAGATATGATATTCAGTACTGTGACTGGCGAGCTCGACAAGATGTTCTGTCCATTATGCTCCTTCATGCAAAGGTTTTCTTTCACTCAACTTCATATGGATTTTTTTTTATTATGATAAAATATGTTCACATTAGCTGAATTGAGGTTAATTCAACTTGAGTTGAGTTGTAAATACTATAATTGATTTTGTTTGTTCTTTTGACCCTGTTTTTTTTTATTGAAGTGATTGTGTATGTATGGATCTTTGAATTTGATATTGTCTATCTTAGTTTGCAACTCTGACTTCTCACCTTGAAAAATATGACTGTAGGTTGTGGAAGTTCTAAATCCTCTAGCACGTGATTACAAGTCTATTGGCACCTTGAAGAAGGAACTTGCTGAATTGCAAGAAGCATTAGCCCAAGCTCACCAGCAGGTCTGCAAATCTTCCATAGTGAGATAATTCAGCTAAAATAGATATAAGAACTATGAATAATCATTAATTACTTACGTACATGCATTAGATTGGGAAGCATCCGGTAGATCAAATGGTTATGTTCATCAAAATGTTGTGAATAAAACTCTCCAATTTTAAAAATAATATCTCCCTCTACAATTTCATCGTTATTATCCTAATATCAGACTCATGAATTACAACAGGTTCATCTATCTGAAGCCAGGGTTTCTACTGCTTTAGATAAGCTGGCTTACATGGAAGAATTGGTTAATGATAGGCTGTTGTCAGATAGAAGCACAATAGAGACCGACCAAGCATCCCCTTCTGTCAGTACTTCTACTCGATCTCTGGATACTGTGCAGAGGAGACTACCCCGGAAAAGCTTGAATGTCTCAGGTCCAGTTCAACCATACCATTCTCACCTTAAGAATTTCTGGTACCCTGTTGCATTCTCCACTGATCTGAAGGATGACACCATGGTAAGCTATTCTTCCATATATTTATTGTTCATGTTTTATGTACCAAACCATTTTCTGGATACCAATCACTTCATCTGGTTCACTTCTGGTTCTAGTCAGAAAAAAAAAAAAAAAGTCTGTCATTTCACATAAATTGAAAAAGAAGAATTACACTGCCACAGTTTCATTATTTGTATTTTTGTTTCTCCCTCTCTTTGCCCCCCTTTTCTCCTCCTTTCCCTTTGATTTTATAAATACAAGTTAGCAACCATGTGTCATATTTTTCTTTGAGATGTGAAGAATGGTCCCCAGCAAAGCCTCTGTCAACTTTAATATCTAAGTTATTTGTGGATGTCTTCTTATGAGTTCTTTATTTATTTTTCTCCTTTAGATTCCAATTGAATGCTTTGAGGAACCATGGGTTATCTTTCGAGGTAAAGATGGGATACCTGGATGTGTCCAGAATACTTGCGCACATAGAGCATGCCCTCTTCACCTTGGTTCAGTAAATGAGGGTCGGATCCAATGTCCTTACCATGGTAAGTGAGAATGTGAAAGGAAATATTTAATTACGATGTTCTATGTTCACCTTATATTTAGACTTATCTTAATATTGGTAACTATCATAAATCAGCATTTAAGTACGGGAAGAAAGGTCGAAGGTAGAGTAGCCAAGTGGCAAATACTCCCTTTATAACATAAAATTGTCATAGGTTTAATCTCTAGCCAAGGCAAAGTGGTGAAACTTCCCCTTTGAAGTTCAAAAAAAAGTGCAGGGAGAAAGAATAGATTACTAATCATTGAAATATTCGTGATCAATAAATGTCAGGATGGGAGTATACAACAGATGGAAAATGTGAGAAAATGCCGTCTACACGACTACTTAATGTAAAGATAAAGTCATTGCCATGTTTTGAGCAAGAGGGGTTGATATGGGTTTGGCCTGGCAGTGACCCTCCAGCAGCAACAATTCCTTCATTATGTCCTCCCTCAGGTTTTCAAGTTCATGCTGAGGTATTATCAGATGCCCTTAGATCTTTATGCTTATGGTCAATGATAGAGGATTTATGAAAGTTTGAAGAAACATGTTATCTCATGCATTCTGTGTCCTTGCATTTGGTAGATTGTCATGGAACTTCCAGTGGAACATGGGCTACTTCTGGATAACCTTTTAGACCTAGCGCATGCCCCTTTTACCCACACATCTACCTTTGCAAAGGGATGGACCGTTCCAAGGTTTGTTCCTGTTTCTTTAGTGTTGAACATGTTATAATTCAGGAGTATATGCTGGATGCTTTTCATTTACATTTTAAAATTGCATGAACTTTCTGTCAGAATGAGTACCGAATACCTATGATAAAGAAGTTTATATTTCTTTTGTTTGATTTAAATTCTCAGCCTGGTGAATTTTTTAACACCTGCATCTGGCCTCCAAGGATACTGGGACCCATATCCAATAGATATGGAATTTCGACCACCTTGTATGGTGTTATCAACCATTGGGATCTCAAAGCCTGGAAAATTAGAGGGGAAAAGTGCCGAGCAATGTGCAACTCACCTTCACCAGCTTCACGTATGCTTGCCTTCGTCAAGACAAAAGACTAGACTATTATACAGAATGTCGCTAGATTTTGCTCCCTTGCTAAAGCATATCCCTTTCATGCACCACCTATGGAGGCATTTCGCTGAACAGGTAACAAACTTGTTTAAACAAACTCCATATTTACAGTTGATACATAGAGTAGATTGAACATTTCATCCAAAGACATCATGTTGTTGCATAGCATTGCATCAAGGTTGTGTCCAGCAATGAAGAGGAGTAATGGAAATTTGTTTGTCTATTTGATTAAAAAAAGAAAGCCAACATTCCTACAGTAAGGTTGTGATTGGTAGTGGGTAGTGATGAGCATCTAGGTGCCATGTTTCCAAAAACAAAAGCTCTCGGCCTGCCGAGAATCTGAGATGAGCCGAAAGATAAGTGAGCTTGCTCTATGCTTGTGACAATTCTGCTCAATATGTTCTGTGACTTGAAATGAAACAGGTATTAAATGAGGATCTGCGGCTTGTAGTTGGGCAGCAAGAGCGAATGATCAATGGGGCAAATGTGTGGAATTCACCAGTTTCTTATGACAAGTTAGGAGTTAGGTACAGGCTATGGAGAGATGCTGTGGAAAGAGGAGCAAAGCAATTACCTTTCGGCACATCAACGTAAACAAAAGAAAACCAAAAAAAATAAAATAAAATGTAGGATGGATCTAACTTCTCTGAAGGTTTTTCAAGTATCAACCTCTCTATTCCAACTGAACACTTCTGGAGTCGGCTTGCAAACAACCAGTGTTGGTAAAGGCAGTGAGTGCAGCAGTTTAGCATTTGGTTCCTTAAAAGAAGGAAATCCCTCCACTGTCAAAGGTGGGAACTGTTAATTTATCTGAGGCAAAGAGAGACTGTTTCTGCATACAAAAATCCCTGCAAGACAAAAATGGAAACTGTACACTACTTTTGTTAATTTTGTGTACAGGAAATTCTTTTCCTTTTTTTTTTTAAACCCTTCTTTTAATCTCTTTCAAAGCCAATGAAGTCATGAACATTGTTCTCCAACAACCTTTTGTATCATATTAAACATTATATATCTAATGAAATTGCAACATTTGCAACTTGTTTCCCTGTTCCTTACCATTCATCTTCCTTTTCCCATTTTAGGATTAAAAATGAAAAATTTTAACATGAAATTAGAAGATTCTTTGATTACTTTTAAAATATTTCATGACTCAAATGAGAAGGTGGTCGTTCAAATCATAAATGTCAGACCATTTCACTATTTGATAAAATGACAAAACAATTTATTAAAATTACAAGCTATATATTAACAAATTTTATTTTATTTTTGAAAAATTAACAAATTTTAATTTTTGACATCATACATTTATTAACAACATAAAAAA
>CATIWO010144576.1:0-12020 GCA_949673435.1 Macaranga tanarius | reverse complement strand
AACATTCAATGGTGCTAGTTTTGAGCTTAGGCAGCTCACTTGGATTTGAACTCCCTCCTTCCTTGCCTTTGTCAAATTTTGGCTTAGAAGTGTTTTATTCTTTGCCTTTCCAATTTGATTTCCATTGAGATGTTGTTGTTGAGCTTGTTTTGGTGGTCCTTCCTTTAAGTTATTGTTCCACTTTAAGGGCCATGTGGTACATGTCCTCCAACTCCATATATGGATGCAATTCCACCACATTCTTGATCTCTTTATTAAGGCCATTTAGAAACCTTGCCATTGTTTGCTCAGGGTCCTCATCTATTTTAGCTCGAATCATGACTATTTCCAACTCTTGGAAATACTGTTCAACACTCTTTGTACCTTGTCGAAGCCTTTATAGATGATTGTGTAAGTCCCCATAGTAGTGTGTTGGCATAAACCTCTTTCGCATGATAGCTTTCATCTCTTGCCATGTAGAGATTGGATCTTCTCCATTACGCCTCTTCGAAACTAATAATTGGTCCCACCAAACTAATGCATAGTCCATGAACTCAACGGCAGCAAGCTTTACCTTCTTCTCCTCGGAATAGTTATAACACTCAAACACAAAGTCTACCTTCTTTTCCCATGCTAGATATGCTTCAGGATCACTCTTGCCATGGAAAGAGGGTATCTTTATCTTTATGCTTCCAAGGTTATTGTCTTGCCTCCTATGCCCTTGAACATTATCATCAATGGACTCTTCATCATCATCATGCCATCTTCCTTTATGCCCTTGCCTTGGTGCCGATTGATTTGTGTTGTTAGTGTTGTTGGTGGCGATGGTGGTTTGACCTCACTCTATTCTCTCCATGCGTTCTTGAACCTCTTGATGGCTTGTCAACAATTGGTTCATCCTCATAAAGAGCTTCCATTCGGGATCTTTTTCCACCTCCTTTGAATCTGCCATGTTAAACATAAAGAGAAACAAAAACAAATAAAGAAAACCTCACAATAACACTCCCTCACGTGTTTGCACTCAAAAGATGTCACTCAACACTTATGTTTCACTCAATTGATGTATTTATTGTCAAATTCCTCTCTTATAGTTCTTATGGAACTTAAGCTACTAATTATCAAATTAGACTCAACACAACTCAAACAAAGCAAAATTAAACTTAAACTTGACTTAAGGAACCAAAGAAAAATGCCACAATAAAGACAATGGTCAACAAAATGAAAATTAAGAAAAGTTGGAATAAGTGTTTAAACCCACCCAAACGCAACTTAGGAAGAAAAGAATTCAGAATTGAATTAGAAAAAAGAAATTGCACAAATTCAGATTTTGCAATCCCACACAAATTTGGAATCAAAAATAATAATTAGAATTGATTTTAGGCTGAATTGAATGGTACCTAGCAATCCAAAACCAATTTGGAATTAAGATAGCAATAAGAACAATGCTTAGGCCGACTTTGAACTTTGATCAATTTTTTTCTTTTTTTCTCTTTTTCTTTTTTTTATTACTAATTCATGGCCCAAATTGAATTTCCTACTCAAATCGGTATGAATTAACACAAACAAGAATAAAGAAACGAGTATTGATGTGTTTTAAGGATAAGAAACAAATTGAAGCTATAATAAGAAGGAGAAAAATAAAGAAAACGAATTTGATTCTAAAATCAAGAAGGAAAAATGAATTTGAAGAAACTAAATTGAGAATAAGATGAAACACAAGGAATAATAAAGATACGTACTTGATTAATGAGCCAAAGCTCTCATACCAAATGATACGAACGTGGCTAACTCGTGCCAAACCCGTATGCAATGTTGATTCTTCACCTTAGGATCATTCACAACCAAGCAATAAAGATAGTCTAACTCCGAACAAGACCCTTAAATAACTTGTACTTAAGAACCTTAATTACAAAGAATTAAAGCTTGTTTAATGTAAGCCTAAATTAACTATGTCAATGTTAAGCCTAAATTAAACTATATTTGAATGTACTAAGCCTTCACTTGATAAATTCATAAAAGTTCTTTTAAGAACAAAAGAGAGAAAATAATTCCTCACAAAGAAATTCGAATTAATCATAAAACATCCTAAAATTCATTTTTGGGTTGCCCTTATATAGGCATTATAATGTTTGGAGTAAAAGCTAAACAATACTAATCCTATTAAGACTAGGACACCTTAATAGATAGGTATTGACTTGTCAAACCTTCTAGAAACCTAATTAATTCTCCTAAATAAGAAAATAACTAAAAGAAATCCTATAAGAGCTAGGAAATACAAAATAGGAACAATTGCCAAGTAATGACAACTAAGTGATAACTATGACAACTAATGACAACTAAGCAAAATAGGAAGATTTGTAAACTTTGACCAAATCTTCAAAAACTCCTCTTTTAATGTAGAAAACGTCCTTTATGATGTATGTAGGACTCCTTTGCATGATAAACTTCTAGAAAATACTTTGGAACCTTTAAGAATCTTTTAAAACCTTATGGAACCTTCTAGAATCTTCAACAATGCACTTTATCCAAATTAAGTGAAAATTGCTCCACTTAAAGAGTTTGACTTGAACTCTTCACTTTGAAGGTCAGAATTGGCTAATAAGGTATAAAAATGATGAATTTTCCCTTGTTCCATGCTGCCTCCAAATGCACTTAATTGAACTCCATTTGTATTTGCACTTTGGTCCTCCATTCTTTGTATGATTTCTTGTTGCATGAACGTGTAAAAAGCAGCCTTGAACTTCCTCATGCATGCTCTTGTCATTGGGCCTTTATACTTGAGTGGATCCTTTGGCTTATCATTATGTTTGGTGCTCACTTAGTTTGCATCATAGTGGCTATTAAGGCCATTAAGAGCAAATGTAATCCTATGTGTGTGAGTCTACTTTTAGTAGTGTGTGCATGGACTTGTACTATATAAACAAGTCCCTTCTTTTATTTATAAGGATGATTGAATTTGATATATGAATTACAACTTTATTTGAGTTTTATTATGAGGAATTTTGTCTTTAATTTCTTGCATGAACTTTGTGACTTATCAAGCTTTATTCTATCTTGTGGTGTCAAAATCCAAATCTTTGTTCTTTCTTTTATTTATCAAACATTCTTGTTTGTGGCATAGGAAGAAATTCAAATTCTATCTTAGTATCTTTATCCTTGTTGGTAAAGGGATTAAGTAGCATCTATCTTTTTACTTCAATCTTTGAACGATCTAAATTTGTGGATTAAATTAGTAATATCTAGTTTTCTTCTAATTCAACTTATCATAGTATTCTTGCTATTGGGGAGTTAATTGATGAAACCTATAATTTCCATCATCATTGGCTCTTGCCATTTTTCCAACCAATGGTGATTTAGTCATCTTGCCTTAAAGACAAGCCTCACAAGTCGGGTTGGATGCGGCTTCAAGATTACTCAAGATTGCCATCCTTTCCAATGTTGTGATCCTATCCTCTGCAATATGGCATAATCTCAAGTGCCAAAGATATTTGGAGTTAGAGGCATTTTTAATTACCATTACATTCACATTAGGTTAAGGCTCAATGTTATTAGACATATTATCAATACAATCTAAACCATGTATCACATAACCCATGCAATCAATTTATTTCCAAAATAAATTTTACATACATCTCTACTAAAAAGGAATTCATAACCCCTACTAGTCAAACTAGAGATAGAGATAATGTTTTTAAAGGCATTAGGTACATACAATGCATTATCTAATAACAAAATATGATCATACAAATCAATAGAAGTGGATCATATAGCCTTGACTACAACACTTGCTCCAATCCCAAGCTTTAAGGTCACTTCATTAGACCTCAACCTTCTCTCATTTGCTAGATCCTGTAAGGATGACCAAATATGAGAACTTGCACCAGTATCCAATACCTATGCATTAGATGAGCTCTTAGAACATTTAGAAGTAAATAAACTAGAGAAAGTTTTACCTTCTCCATCCTTACCCTTTCCCTTGGTCTTGAGGGACTCTAGGTACTTTGGACAGTTTCTCTTCCAATGCCCTTCACCTTAGTAATGGAAATACTTTCCCTTGCCTTTGTCTTCCCTTACAGTGGTCTTGCCCCTATTCTTGGCTATCCCTCCTTTGGGCTTGACAACACTTGCCTTGCCTTTCTTCTTCTTATTGTTCTTCTTATTAGTCCTACTAGAAGAAGCAATAAAAGCAACCTCCTTCCCTTTACTCCCTTGAATAGCTTTTTGGGCCGTCATGAGCATATTCATGAGCTCCGTAAGAGTGCACTCAATCTTATTCATATGAAAGTTGGTGATGGTTTGCCCGAAAGATTTGAGAAGGGATTGAAGGATCAAGTTCTCCTGGAGGTGGAAGTCCATTGTGAAGTATAGACTCTCTAGATCCTCTATAAGTCTAATCATGGAGTTCACAAGGGATCCAACATCCTCTCCCTCTCTCATCTTGGCATGAAACAACCACTTAGATATCTCATACATGGCGGTCCTACTATGCTCACCAAATAACTCTTGAAGGTGTAGTAGGATTTCCCTTGCATTTGTGTACTTCTCATATTACCGATGGATCTCGGTGCTCATGGAAGCCCATATGATGCAACGTACTTGCATATCATCGTCCTTCCATTTCTCAAGAATATCATGCTCCTCTTGGGAAGCATATTCGGGAAGGGGTCCGGGAAGGTTTTGTTCTATCACATAGAGTATCTTTTTGGAAGCTAAAATAACTTTTAGGTTCCTTAGCCAATCTATGAAATTAGGGCCCGTGAGCCTATTATTGTCAAGTATGATAGAAAGTAGATTTGTGGGTCGCATGTTATCAATTTATGTAAAAGGTAACAAGATTAATTAGTTGCATGTCATTGTAATCACCATTAGATTTGGTCTTTAATCATAATGGTCTCCCACTAACTTGGTGAATCCTGCACTTCTAAGTTGGAAACGGAAATCCCTTATTAGATGGATTTCTAGTAGATGGATTTCTAGTGGGTAATAGATTTTTTAATAGGCCACTACTATCCCTCAGGTACACATTGCCATTCTTGGAATAATAGTTCTCATTAAGTGGACAACTCTTATCCATCACATCTCATATAAGGTTCCATTAATCCAGCTCCTAATGTTATAGGCCTCAAGTACACTTAATTGCCATTTTTGGCCTTAGTTAGGTCCATATCATTGGATCAGTGAAATGTATGGATTTGAACACTACAAAACTCAGGTATGCCTATTTGCCATTCTTGGCCCATAGTGTATCCATACACCCACAACATCTCATGCTTAACAATAACACTACATGAATCTCTTGGGCCTTATGCACACCCCTATATATCGATAGCCGATGCACACAAGTCCAAAACCATGCAAATTATTGCTCCAATGGAGAGCCTAGACCTAAATTTGATTGGAAGATTTTTGGGTCTTTAATTAAGGTCTCACTTTGCACATTAGCCATTTTACAACATATATATCTCTCATATATATATTGCATGTCAATTATTCACAACATATATATCTCATACATACATTGCATGGCATCTTACATCCATCTATATACATATTATATACATATATAGCATGCCTTAACATATATATCACATATATACATTGAACATGCAAAATGGATGCACAAATAAGGAGTGATCATGGGACTTTCCTAAGCCTATTCTAACACTTAGAATAATTACAAGTGGTCCTAGCCTAAGAAAAGCCTTCATTCTATAAGCCTCCTTAGTCACCATCACCATAGGCCTTGATCTATGCCACCAAAGGTTGAATGGGCTTTCAATTGAACACTTCAATCTTCAAGTCACAACTCTTATGATTTACATTCAATTCTTAGTACACCAAGGCAAATAATTTACATCCTAATCTATACAACTAATACTTAATTACATAACCATAATAATAAAATTAATTATTATTATAAACCAGGATGTAAACTAAGTCCATGATCAATCCTTGCATGTAGGACGAGCAAATATTTAATAAAATACAACTCTTGCATATTATCATGTATTTGCCAAGTCAAACAAATAAGAAAAAAATATACCATAAATAGTACTTGGAACTATAACAGTGAATAGTATTATGTGCAGTAACTATAAATAGTACTTATGAACAGTAACCGTAAAAAACAGTACTTATGGACATTACATTATATGTTTAAGCATATTTTGTTGCAACTCTTGCAACTAACAATAAATATAATCACAACTCTTATAATTAATATAATTTATAGCATGTAATTTATGTGATAATAGGTTCTGATATCACTTGAAGGGATAAGATTCATAGGCAATCAAAACATGCGAAATTTTAAAAATTTTAATTATATGCAACTCTTGCATGAACACATGTTACTATTTATGCCCATAGATCATATCACATAGAAAATACATAGTTAAAACATACATCAAGAATAATATTTCAACAACAAACAACTAAGTCAAGCCACCATATCACAAGACCTATCAACTAAGAGTTTGGTAATACTTACAAAACTCCTTAGTTGGTAGCATGCTCGACAAGCTTTGGTTGATGTTGATTTAGAAAGCTCCAAGCTCCCCAAGTGTGAAGCCTTTAGCTTGAAACACATAAGTTGCACAAGGAAGATCTTTAAAGTTGGTAAAGCTCTACCCACAAGCCTCTCTTCCTTGACCTAAGATGCTTGTTAGAGCCCCTCCAAGCTTAAATGTATAGAACAAAGATGCAACCTCTAATAGATGATGGATGTGATCTTGTACAACTCTTGTACACCAATGGCCTTGACTTAAAAGCACACAACCCTTGTGTATATTTGAATTCTCTAAAATTGAAGAAGAAGAAAGAAGAATAAACTCTCAACTTTTTTCTCTCTTTTTATAAGAATAAATTCTTTGCTCTAAAAATGTCAAATGTGTTAGAAGTGTGTTGTCTCTACACCCTCTACTAACTTAAACAAAAACCAATTTAAAAATAATAATAACTTGAATGTCTCACACTCAAGTCATATACATTATCATAGCTTGAGTGTCTCACACTCAAGCTACATGCACTTGATAGATTGAGTGTCTCACACTCAATCTATATGTATGGCTTTGCTTTTTGAGTTAGTGGGTATTGTTTGGTTATATGGATAACCTTAGCCTTTAACCTCATTAACCCTTAATGAATTGGGCTAAAGTTATGGGTATATGGGCTTCTCTAACACTTAGATAAGACCCACTCCATGCCAAATAAGACAACTAATGGGCTGATTTAAACTCTTTAAATAAAGCCCATCTTAAGTCCATCTCTATTAATATAAATGGTCCATCTCATGGGCCATATATAAATAAACTTAGAGGCAAATATTAATTTAGTCCTTGAACTTAATATCACATATTAAATTAAGTCTAAATTAATATTTATTTAATTACAATAAAGTTCCAATCTTTGAATTTAGATTTCGGGATATGCTAGATCCCCGTATAAATGCAAATCCAATTCAATTAATTTAATTAATCAATTAAACTCTTTAATTAATAATTAAATTAATATAAATCTTCAAATGTGCAACTCTTGTATGTGTGACTTACTATGTTCAAGTCTAAATGGCAATGGAAAATAATATTAACACTTAATATTATAGAAACACCTTTCCATACTAAATGTGAAATCCCAATTAATCACATTTAGTTCCCATAAGTCGTGAGTGACCCCTAGCATAGATATCACAACTGCCCAATTAGAAATGAATGTTATACGTAGATCCACAAGAACCATAGAATATAATTACCGTGCACTAAATGTCCCATCATTATAAGATACTGATATCGGCTAGAGTCATAGTTTAGTTAAACTCTAATTACCTCAATCATATTACCTCATCTTTAGTTCAATTCTCGATAAAACATGACTACTACTAGAAACTCTTTTCTAGCACCGAAACTCTTTTCGGGTAAGTCAAATTTGACCTGGATAGGTACTTATTCATTAAGAATAACTTAAATAGCATAGGATCTTATCCCAGTTTACTCCATGTAATGAATTCCATCTTGGCCGATCACTCATCCCTACATATAACTGACTAGAGCCACCACATACCATATACCCATATGTGGCTAGCACAGGTATATAAGCAGTAACAAACTCTAATCAACCATACGTGGATGACTATGTCGCCTCAGTTCAAAGAACCATATACACCATTATGTCCAAGATTGTGATTGTTGACAAAAGTGAATTTCCATGCAATCACAAATCTTACGTCACAGTTTGATTCACCCATCACATAAGTATCCACATGTCTATTTCGATATCTCATATCAAGTAGCATGAGATTCACTACCTCCCATTATCGATATCATATACCGATTAAGGAAAATAGACAGAGGTGATAGTGATTAATACTACCCTAATATTAATCCAATGACTATGAACATTTATAGTATATTACCAAATGAGTTTGTCACTCATATTATCAACTCTTGATAATAAACTCATTCAACATAATACTAAAGGGTAAATATTCAAATAAACTTAACACTTAATTTAAAATGAAGATTTTATTACCATAGGGATAAATATACAATGTCTATATACAAAAATGGCCCTAGGGTACATCTACAGTAACACTAACTGTCTCATCATTATCATCATTGATTTCTTCTGTGACCAGACTGCTTTAAGGATTTTTAATCTTCTAAACCTCTTTATTAGTTAAATGCCTAATATAAGCATCAACCTCACTGAAATCAACAACATATAATGACATTTCAAAGACACACCATCATTTTCTAATCTTTTTAAACCTGACTGATAAACCATTTTAGGATATCTCCAATAATATATAACATCTCCTTCCACCCTTAAATTTCTAGCCTATATATCAAATCTAGTGAGAGAAATAGTGTCATTATCAAACCATTGATGACTAACTTTCCCATTATAGTAAACTTATTCTCCAAATTGCCCCCCATAGTGTAAATGTACTTCAAATGATTCAGCAGGTGGGTCTGTGGGTTCAATAAAATAATAAATGAGGTAATTTTGACACTTTCAACTAATAACTATCATCAAGTACAAAAAGAGAAGACAACACATTGTTATCTTATGATCAACAACCTCAACAACAACCATATTAAATTCATAAACAATAAAAAAATTTTAGAATGTAAACAATTCCAATGTATATCACTCTTTTCTTTATTTAGGGCTTAACACATCTACGTAGGTAACATATGTATACAAAATAAAGTTCTTCACTTTACTTGGTGATCTTGCCTCCATTGATAATAATGGACCCCACCACTATTTTCTTCTTCTGCCTTTCAAACCCTACCACCAAGCTTTTGTCTATATATAAAAAAACTTCTTCATTAGGTCGTGGTCCTTGTCACATTTTTAAAACTTATTTAAAGTCAAGCATGCAATATAATACAAAACAGAAAAAGAAAATGGAAGTAGCTGAGATGAAGCGATTTTGAAACTCCTCTAATCACCTTCTCACTATCGATCTCACTTAGATGAAGCGATTTTATATTCAGATGAGGAAGAAAGAAAGCAAAATACAAGAGCTCTGTCAGTGAGAGATATACAGAGGTAGCTCAGATCTTTTTTTTTTTCAAATTAGGAAGAAAGACTAGATAAAGAAGCTTCTTAGGTAAGCTAGTCTAGTGAGAGAGAGAGAGGAGAGAAAATTAGTGGGACACGTGGGTCACTTTAATAAGTCTTTTTAATTTTTTAAATGAAAAAAAATTTACTCGTCACAGTCCACATCAGCGCCACGTCAGCTCCGGTAGCCAGAAAATGAGTACAGGTTTTTTTTTAGGAAAAAAAATCAATTCTCGGGAAATTTTAAGTGACAATTTAAAAGTTAGGTATTATAATGGGAACAAATGGTAAAGTTGGGTACTGTGGGTGCAATTAACCCGCCCCATATACTAACATACAAGAGTCAGAGATATATTTTTTTTTCTTGAGCTATTTATTTGTGAAAAATTCTTAACTAATTGGGTGCATTATATGCATCAATAATATTTATCATACATATTTATATTTGGATAGTTAAAATCAATTTTATTTTTACATATTAAATATTTAATATTAGTTAGGTTTATTTTTTTAAAATAGAAAAGTTAAGTTTATTTTTAAATTTTAATTAATTTATGAAAAATTAACAAATTTATATATATGTGCTATACTAAATTTGAGTCCTTTGATATACTTATAAAAGAGTATGTAGTAAAATTTTTTTTAAAAAAATGAATTTTCTTTTTTTAGAAAAAATATGAATATTTCATTAATAAACATATACATTACATCTTGCATTTAAAAGGAATATTACAAAAATCATTACATTCAAGATATACAAAAGAGAGATAAGTACACATAAGTATCCTTTTAGTTTAAGTGTTTTAACATTCTAAGCTTTTTTTGTGGCATTTTCAGTGCCATGTAGTTTTATATTTATAGCACTTATGTGACAAAATTTATTATAACTCATGTTTTTTTTCTCTTCAAATATCCAAAAATTAAAATTTTAATATAATTTGATAAATGAGGAAAAAATAAGTTTATTCATGATACTTTTTAGTGGTAATAATAACATAAATAAAAGAAAAAATAAAAATATTTTTTTCATATTTTTATTTTTAAAAAAGATTCTAAATATTATTGACAACAACATTACTACTAAATTCATGTTAAAATTATGAGAAGTTGATTAAAATTAAAAATAATTTTTTTGGATGCTAGAAGAGAGAAATCACGAGTTTGTAACAATTTTTGTTACTTAAGTGCTACAAATATAAAAGCATAGGACACTGAAATGCCACAAAAATAATAACAGATCTAGAATGCTAAAATGTTTAAACCACATGGTACTTATTTATACTTATTTGCACTTATCCCTACAAAAAACAAAACTTACAAGAACTTTTCTAAATATTCTTTAATCGTGTTGATAGAGCGCTCAAAATATCTCATACATGTGTTGGGGAGAAAAACAACTTTCATGAAAAAAGACCCACAAATCCTTACCCAAATAAACATAATTAAAAAAGCGAAAATAACAAATAAACTAAAATATAAGAGAAACTTTAAAAGAAACTCCATATAAAATTAAAACTATATAAAAAAATCAACAGTAAAAATAATAATAAAAAAAAGGATACCATCCGTAATAATATTACGAATGGCAGCCGAGAAAGAGAATAAGATTACTAACAAAAATTGACAATAAAAAAATAAGAAAAAAAAGAAAAAAAAGGAAGAAAATAGAGTTTGTATTTTTTTTGTAACTATTGCAAAGAATTTTAATCACCCAAAAACTCTAAACTAATTTGAATTTCCATATTTAAAAACTACTTAATTTAATATTTTATAAAAAAATATAAAGTTAAAATTAAAAGGAGATGAGTTCTTGTTTTCTAAAAATTACTTATCTAATTTATAGGTCCTATTTTATTAATATTATTTCATTAATATATTTGAATTAATTAAATTTATTTATATTTTAAAATAATTAAATAAAATAGATATTAATTTATAGTTCCCACAGATTCACTATTAGTTTTTATATTGAGAAGGTCTTAGACAACCATACTTTCACAGAAGTCATTATACCAATGTCATTCCCAATCAGAAGTATGTCATCCATATACAAGACCAGGAAAGCGAGCTTGCTCCCACTAACCTTCTTATAAACACATGGCTCATCCTCATTCTTTATGAAACCATAAGAACGGATAGCCTCATCGAGACGATGGTTCTAACTCTTTGAAGCTTGGTTTAGACCATAGATAGATCTATGAAGCTTGCATAATTTTAAGCTTTCCTCGGATTCAAAACCTTTGGGTTGCTCCATGAAAATATCTTCCTCAATATAACCATTAAGAAAGGCGGTTTTGACATCCATTTGCCAAACCTCATAATCATAGTGTGCGGCTATAGCAAGAAGAATCCGAATGGATTTAAGCATGGCTACTGGCGAGAAGGTCTCCTCATAGTCGATCCCTTGCCTTTGGCGAAACCCTTTCGCTACTAGCCTAGCTTTGAAGGTCTCTACCTTCCCATCTGCACCAATC
>CATIWO010144568.1:0-19460 GCA_949673435.1 Macaranga tanarius | reverse complement strand
ACATTTTTAAATAACTTCTTTAAGAAGTGTTGGAGGGAATTCAGATGGATCTAAGGGAAGCCTAGGGGCCATAACAACTAGAAAATAAATAACAAAGAAAATAAAAGATCAAAAGGAAAAAAGAAGAAGAAAATGACATTTGAAGCTTCGAAACTGAGAACGCGGATCGCCTGAAGAATCTAGAGAGAAGGTAGAGCTCTAGAGAGAGAATTGATAAAGAGACAAAGTAAAAATGAAAATAACCTAGGAAAGGTTTATAAAGAGGGAAAATTTTCACTATCCCTTACATACCCTCGACGGTTGATATACCCATATTTCACCAAAGAGAAGGGTATTCTAGGAACGGAGAAAAGGAAGCAACGCCTCAGAAAATGAAGAGACTCGAATAGTTATATAAACACGTGGCGCATGACAGTTTCATTTATTTAAAATAAAACCTTTTCATCTTTTCAATGAAAATGAACCTTTCAAAGGTCACAATATACGAACCTCTCAAGGTTCAATTAAAATGAACCTTTCGAAGGTCACAATATACGAACCTCTCAAGGTTCAATGAAAATGAACCTTTCAAAGGTCACAATATATGAAACTTTCAAGGTTCAATGAAAACGAACCTTTCGAAGGTCACAATATATGAACCTCTCAAGGTTCAATGAAAACGAACCTTTCGAAGGTCACAATATATGAACCTTTCAAGGTTCAATGAAAATGAACCTTTCGAAGGTCACAATATACAAACCTCTCAAAGTTTAATAAAAATGATATTTTCAAAGGTCACAACATACGAACCGCTCAAGGATCAATAAAATGAACCTTTAGAAGGTTAAAATATACGAGCCTCTCTAGGTTCACAACATATAAATATCCGATGCTTTCAAATAAACGACCTCCTCAATGGAGGGATCTAGCTCGTGATTTGCAGAACCAAGTGAATCCTGACTTTCATATGGCAGGAATTATTACCTTCGCCAGTTCAAAGATTTTTTGAACATAAATATTCGATACCATTGGGGGGGACATATGATAAATATGAGAATATTATATCCCCATACCTATAGATCCAAGTTCAAAAAGGACTTTATGTCTACAATGACCAATAATGAAAAAGAGACCTAATCAGTAAGGAATTGGGACTCACTCTTATAATACTAATCCATAAAGGACTAGGTATGTCCTCCTTGTGCCTATATATAGACTCATGTCTCTCATTATAAATCATCTTGAAAAAACTCTCTGACTTAAGCATCAGAGAACCTACAGATCGAAGATCCTAGGCTCATCCAAGGTTTTCTCTTGCGTTTATAGGTTTGGAGGAGGTTGACATTCATTAATTTCCTTGGCTAGTAATATCTAATATTGTTGTTATATTAGAAAGTGCAATTTTTCTGTAGGCTACCCATACAATTATCTAAAGAGATACATTCTTATATATCATAAAATTTGGGCTCCATGGACTTCAATATGCATGGACTTCAAACTTAAGCTTGAATGTTAGGCTTGATCACCAATAGGGCTTGAACTTAAAATCTCTAATAGGGCCTCCAAAATATAAATTAGGCTTCATCATGGGTGTGCCTTTCATCAAAATGGCCTTAGTCGTTTGGTGTTTAGCTCCCTCAATTATATGCCATTCTTTCTAATGTGGGATTTATTCTGACTTTAAACTCTCCAACATCCCCCTTAAGTACAACTAGGCTTTATCCTTTTTGGGCCAGTTGTCACTTGCTTTAATATGGATTGATCTAAATCTGACCTCTTTCTTTGGGCTCTGTGGCTCCTTTCAATCTTCAAATTTGCCTTAAGTTTTCAAATTAACTGGTCCAGACTTGACTTCTTTAGATCTATGGTATCCTCCAGTCTTCAAATTGTCTATGGCCTCTCCAAATCTCTAAGTGTAACCTCTTAGGTGAGTTTTTCACTTGGGCTTACAAAGGCCTCTATTTGCACCTTCAATCATCCACATAGGCCTTTAGGATCTTCTTAGCTTGTTAAGGTATTGTGAACTCTAGTACTATATTACAAAATTCAGGCTCCATGGTCTCCAACATGCTTAGCCTTCAAATTTAAGCTTGAATATTGGGTCTGATCACCAACTAGGCTTGAATTTAAAATCTCTAATTAGGCCTTCAAAATATGAATTAGGAATCATTATGGGTGTGCCTCTCACTAAAATGGTATAAGCCATTTAGTGTGTGGCTCCCCCTCAATTATATGCCCTTCTTTTTTTATTTTTCTTTCCAATATTGGACTTGTTCCTACTTTAAACTCTCCAACACTGTGCCATAATCCTAGGTATCATCAGTTTGGATCTGTAAGGCTGATAAATCTGAGCTTATATTTTTCTCTTGTTGAAATAAGAGTCTCTCTATCTCTTAAAGGCTAGTTTGGGCTAATAATGTCTAGTGAATTGCACGTTATTGCTAACAAAATGCACAAGAAAAAATGAGTAGAATGAAAGTATGCTCATTACTGAATTTATCACTTGTTCTTCAGGAAATAGAAAGGTAATATGATGGAAGCATATAATGGAGAGGAACATCAAACTAATTGGTTATATAGGCTAATAACTCCATGACATAAATATGTTTAAATTGACTAAATTGTAGTTTAAACTTGAATACAACCTCAGTTCAATTGTGC
Organism: Macaranga tanarius; assembly: GCA_949673435.1. Lineage (NCBI taxonomy): Eukaryota > Viridiplantae > Streptophyta > Magnoliopsida > Malpighiales > Euphorbiaceae > Macaranga > Macaranga tanarius. The sequence goes on along the minus strand of CATIWO010144568.1, from coordinate 16,820 downwards.
ATATTAGGTAATGGAATGCTGATGGTTTTCTAGAAATTTTCTCATTTTTATACGCTTTTTGATCTAATCTAAATGCTAATGCCTAATTGTAATTTTTTTTAATTATGAATTTATCTTTGTGTGATATAATTACAATTGTAGTTAGGCGGCTGACAAGTTTAAAGAGGTTTTTCTAGCTATTTCATATTCTAATGCCATTTCAAGAAAAAAAAGCATAACTTTGTTCATTAATAACAAATGATATTTTGCATGACTGTTTGAATATAAAATCAGTGCATGAATCATTTACACCAGTGGATTAGAGGTGTTAGAGAATATAAGTATATCCCACATTAGAAAAATATAAAGAGTTAAGTAACTTATAAGTGGTGTAGATTGTGTCTTATTATAAGCCAATTGGTTTTATATTAGATGAGTTCAACTCCTATTTATAAGAACACATATGCGTGCGTGGGCCAACGCTATCGAGGCTTATGAATTCTTAATATGGTATTAGAACGGATGATATTAGGCTTATGTGTTATGGGGTATGGCCCATTTATGACCTTTGGCCTGTGAATTCTTAATATAGTATTAGAGTATATAATCTTGGGCTCATGTGTCATTAGGTGTGGTCCATTGATTGAGTCATTGTTCTTTATAAGTAGTGTAAAACATAAGTTAATTGATTTTGTGTTATATGGTTACATGGGGCTCATTCCCATTTATAAGTCCATACATGTATATGTGTGCGCCAACACTTTTAAAGCTTGTGAATTCTTAATAAGAGAAATACATATGATATTTTAAATGAAAATCTATAAAATGAAAGATTTAAATGATTTTGGATTCATATGATTTGTGCGGCAACTTTAATAAATATAAGGGTTTATTTATAAACTGCTAATAGTTGATAGTTGATGATATGGATCGACTACAAGTTAATAGGCTTGATGGAGAGGTAAGGCAACAAAGGCAAGGAGAATCTATTCATAGGTTGCATTCATCTCAAAGAGATCATGATGCATTAGAGTTACGTTAAGGCCCAATAACTAGATCAAGGACGAAAAGGTTCAAGGAAGTATTACAAGGCTTTATAAAGAATATATGAACTGGACATAAAGATTAAAAGTGTTGTAAAAGCTTACCTCAATGTAGAGTTTAAGAGGATTGGGCTTTATTTAATATATTCCAAGTCCAAATTTATGATGAGGCTATGTAGCATGTTGATGTTGGGTTTGATAGTTTTATGAGCCAACTTTATTTTGGGCCTTTAGTTTGTCTTAGTTTTGGTAGGACTTTGATTTAATATTGGAGTTATTTATAAGTTATTTATATTAGAGTCGTAATCCTAGTAGGTTTTAGGTTTGGAGAGTTTATTTTATGTTGGATGTTTAGTTTATTAGAATTTCCTTCTTTCCAAAGGAAAACTAGTAGGATTAGGAGTCTTGTTAGGTTATTTATCATCCTTATATAAAGATGGACAAATTTTTCTTTAAATTTGAATAAGAGTTTTCATTTTTCCTCGAGTAAAATAAATCACTTGTTTTTTAGTGTTCTTAAAGTGAATACAACCGAACTTATCAAAGAAATTTGTCAACCTTTGTAGTGTTTAAACAATTAGAATTTAAGAGACTTAGTTTTCTAAGGTTAGAATTAAAAGATCAAACTTTAAAATCTATTTTCTTGGCTTTCCTTGGGCATGGTATTAAATTGTTCAAGGGACTTTCAAGTTAGTGATACACATGTTAACATAGCCAAATGGTTCGTATGTTCTATTCTTGGAGGTTTCAATAATATTTGGTATCAAAACTTTGACTTTAAGAAATTAGGTTACATATCTCTTAATTTGCATTAGTTTGTGTTTTCTTTAAATTTTTTGGCATCTTTGTTCATTTTCTTGAATTCTTAATAGTTATTATTCATTTTCTTTAATTCATCTAGTATTAATCTCTTTAGTTTGTTTATAACCGCATATATCTTTATTTTCTTATCAATTCTTGCATTCTTTAGATTCGACCATCATACATATTAAAAAAATTTAAATTTAATTAGCAAGATTTTAGATTTTGATTACTTCTTGGCTGTTTTCTTGAAATTCTTCATACATTTGGTTGGCAAGATTTTAAATCTTAATTGCACTTGAAAGTTTCTTAATTTTCTTGAATTCAAATTTGTAAATCTTGATTATTCTTGATTGATTCTTGGTTATTTTAAAATTTAAATTATCAAAAGGCTATTCTTAATTGATTCCTTATTTTTATTGGATTTGTGTTGAAAATTTTATCTTATCCTAATGAAACTAGGATAACAATACTTATCCTAATTAATCTAGGATAACTTATCCTTATCTTAGAAAATAAGAGTTGTGAGCATTAAGTAATCCTTTTCCTTTAAGGATTTCATTAGTTTATCCTAATTAAGAGTGGATAATTTAAATCAACATTTTTATCCTTAGTAAAAACATCCTTTAACCTAAATTAAAGTTTCAAACTTTATTTCTTTTATTTCTTATCTTTTTTATGTGCTTATCTTTGACTTTTGTGTGTACTTTTGGGAGTTGCATTCTAAGTTTATCTTTTTACCTCTAAAATTATTATTTTTTACTTATCTTTTACATCTTTTTAAGTTTTCTTACTTTTTGGCTTCTTATTTTATTGATTTCTTATTTCTTATTACAAACCATTTGCATTAACTAAGTGTCTAGATTTTAATTGTGTGAATTTTCATATAGGTTAAGTTTTTAATGTTGTTTGGTTTGATTTATTTAAGAACATAAAGGGAATGAGTTGAAAAGTGTGATGATTACCTTTGGAAGATCAAATCAGATTGAGTGCAAATATGAGTGACCCCCTTCATTAATTAAGAGCAAACATGTAAGGGAGTATGGTAAGGACTTATTTATCTATTTTTTTTGTTACTAACATTTAAATTACAACAATTCAACTAGTAGCAATAAAAATAAATTGCCTAACAATCCATAAGCTAGAGAATTTAATAGAGTTCAATGAGCCTTAATAAAGATCAATGATCAATTACAAAAGATGAGCATAAGAATTGAAGTGATTGAGCATAGAACTCCACCAATTGAAGTTCCACCATAACCTAAAGTTAGAGAGGACTGTGAGATAAATGTGGAAGGGCTTGTTGAAGAAGAGGAGATTAACTATAATGATGATACTAATGCCACTATAATAGGCATTTGAGGTCGAGGCAATGAGAGAGGATTTAGAGGAGGTTGAGGCATGGTTAGAACTAGAAGAGGCCGAATGCAAGAGATGGGAGCAAATCGAGAGGTTAATGATGTTGACTACAATTTGGGAAGCATCAAGTTGAATATTCCCTCTTTTCAAGGGAAAATAAATCCTGGATCATACTTAAAGTGGGAAAAGAGAGTGGAATTAATTTTTGATTGCCATAATTTCTCAAAAAAAAAAAGTAAAGCTTGTTGTCACCCAATTTACTGATTATGTAATCATTTGGGGGATTAATTAGTGGTAGTTGGGAGGAAAAATTTGGAGCATCTAATTGAAACTTGGTATGATTTAAAGAGTGTCATGAGGAGGCATTTTGTTCCAAGGTATTACTATTGGGAGTTGCATCAAAAACTCTAAACTTTAAAGCAAAAAATGAAGTGCGTTGAAGACTACTATAAGAAGATAGAGATGCTCATCACTAGGGCAAATTTGGAGGAGGATAGAGAGACTATAATGGCTCAGTACTTGGTTGGCCTAAATAAGGATACAGTTAACCTTATTTATTTGCAATATTATGTGGAGTTAGAGGAGCTTGTGCACGTTACAATCAAGGTAGAAAAGCAATTTCGTGGATAAAGGGCAGCAAGGTATAAATCTAAACCATTTTCTAAGCCTAAATCTAATTAGAATTCTACTTGGAAGAAGGATACAAAAGGGAAAAATAAGGCTGCTATTAGGGGTAGGCAATTGCTGACCGAATCGATTGGGCTGACTGAAACTGAACCGAAAAAGTGATCTAGTTCGATTGCCAATAGTAAGGAAAATTGGTTCGATTTGAAAGCTTAATAAAATCGATTTTCAGAAAATTAGTTCAGAAGAGGATATTTGATAACCGAACCGACCGAATTTCTAATTTTTTTAACCATTAATAAACGTCGTTTTACATTTTATAGGTATATATATATCATATTTTCTATTAACCCTAATTCCCTAAACATATTTCTATTATGTTTGCAGCAGTCGTCTTCTCCTCTCGTTCTCTCTTCTAGTGCCGCTCCTCTTTTTCTCTCAAAAAAACTAACCCTAATCTCATACTGTCATACAGGCCAGCTGCTTCTCATCTCGACATCTATATTCTCCACTTCTCCTTTGACCTCTCATATCCAATTCTCTTATTCTCTTCTCTAGTCTAAATAAACCTAACCCTAAATCACTTCCATCTCTTCTGCACTTCTTGTCTGTGAAATAATGTAACCCTACTCTTCTGCTCTCTGAAAAAACATAACCCTACTCTGGTCAGTTCTTTTAATATCTTCTCAGTCATCATCTGTACAAATAGCCGCTTATGTTTTGCTCTCATATCTTACTTTCTGAGTGATCGAGTGACTTTGATAGAAAATTTTTTTACTTGCAGTGGTTATTTTATTAATTTTTTGTGATAAAAAGTGAGGACCATCAACATGCATAATATTTGGTATTTATCTTGAGAGTGTGATATGTTTCTCATAAATATTATTGTGTTTCTGTTTGTGAGTCTTGATATGTTTATAATTTGATTTCAGTTTTGATAGATCTCGATCTCGATCTGATAGATCTCAGTCTAAAGGTGGAAGCTTTTTGTTCTTAAATATTGTTTAAGGTGGAAGCTATTTTCTTAAATGCATGTTGATGACATTTGCCACTGTATGTGAGGAAATATAAGCATCTCGGTTGAATTTCAAAAAATTGGTAAATAACATGATCTAATGTCAGTCTATTTTTGTAATTTTCTACTTTTTTTTAATTTTTAAATACTGATTTCTTATTCTGTCTGTGTTTGTATTTTTTTAGAACTGCTTATACTACAACTAGCAACCTCTAGTATGCTTTACTAGTTTTTGATCTCATATCGAGATTTGAAGGTGGAAGCATTTTATAAAGGTGGAAGCTTTGCTACTTATTTACTTGAGATTTGAAATCTGTCACTCGATCCATTTCAATAGTTGCAAAACTCACCTCTTATAAAAGGTAATAATAGTTTCTGAATTTCATTTGGTCTTAACATTTCATCAATTGCAATCAAGTTTACATTTTCATTGTTTAACCTGTGTGTTTCTATTTTTGTTTAGATGGAAAGTGGTGGTGGTACAGGCAATGGCAATAGTAATATTACTACTACTACTGCTGAACCAGAACCATAGCAACCACTGATGGAAGCTGAAAAGTAGCCTACTGCTACTTCTATAAAAAAGAAAGGAGATTGAGCCCCATTCTAAGGCATGGGAGCATTTTGAGAAGATAAAGAATGAGAGTGGCACAGTTGTAAAAGCTAAGTGTCTTTACGGCTCCAAAATTTTTAACTGTCACTCAAAAAAGCATGGCACTTCATCAGTTAGAAATCACATGCTAAGTTATTTAAAAAACCTCACCTAAAAGAAAAAAGACAGACACTTTTAACTATTCAACCTTCTGTGAATATTTCTGAGTCTGATTTGCATGAACTTGTGGGTGTGATTGGAACTTGAAAATTTGATCAAGATAAAATTAGGAATGCACTTACATAAATGATAGTTGTAGATAAGCTGCCTTTTAAATTTGTGGAAGCTGAGGGCTTTAAAAAGTTTAAATCAGTTGCATGTCTTAGGTTTAAAATTCCCTCTAGAAGGACCATTACTAAGGATTGTTTCACTCATTGTCTTAAGGAGAGGTCCAAGTTAAAATCTTTTTTTAAGGAATAATGTCGAAGATTTAGTTTAACAACTGAATCTTAGACATCTATTCAGAGAATAAACTATATGTGCATAACTGCACACTTCATTGATGATGAGTGGAAGCTTCATAAGAAAATAATTTCATTTGTCCCTATAACTTCTTATAAGGGAGAGTACATTGCTAAGGCATTAAAGACATGTTTGTTTGAGTGGGGGCTTAAAAATGTTTTCACTATCACACTTGATAATGCTGCTTCTAATGATACTACAATTATTTTTTTAAAAAAGAAGCTTTTAAGTAGGGGACCACAGTTGTTAGATGTAAGTATGTGCATATACGATGTATAACACATATTTTGAATCTTATTGTCAATGAGGGGCTTAAAAAGTCTAGCATATCTGTTAAGAGGGTGAGGGAGGCTGTGAGATATATTAGAAACTCACCCTCAAGGTTGACAAAATTTAAAGAGTTTTTTTATTTACTTGGGAATGAGTATAAGTTTGCATTGAGTCTTAATGTTCCAACCACGTGGAACTCAACTTATTTAATATTGCAAATCGCTTGTCTGTTTGAAAAAGTTTTTAAAAAGTATAATGAATGTGAACCAGCTTTCAGATCTGATCTTGGTAAAGATATACCTAATTATCTTGATTGGATATCTATTTAATAGCTTGTTGAGTTTTTGAAGTTTTTTTATGAAATGACTTTGAGGATATGTGGCTCACGATAAGTCACAGCAAACACTTTTTTTTCTGAAATCTCTGATCTCTTTTGTGTGCTTAATGATTGGATGAACTCTGATGATAGTGCTAAAAGGGCAATGAGATTTTGAATGAAAAGTAAATTTGATAAGTATTGGGGTGATCCAGAAAAGATGAATATGTTAATTTTCTTTTATAATATTCTTGATCCTAGAGATAAGCTAGAATTTATCGAATTTTCTTTAACACAAATTTATGGTCAATCTGTTGGTGGAAGCTTGTTCTCTCATGTTAGAAATGCACTTTATGAACTGTTTGATGACTATGTTACACTATATTCACCTCCTACTGTTGCTAGTGAGTCTGCAAATGAAATTGTTACATCTGCTGGTATATCTGCTTCTTTGAATGTTCAATCTGTGCCAAGTTTTCTTTATTAAAAGTAAAATTTAAGAAATAGAAAATGGAAATAAGTTTAGGTGGAAGCAAGAGATTTGAATTGGATATTTATTTGAGTGAGTCCATCTTGGAGGATGAGGGGACTTTTGATGTGCTTTGGTGGTGGAAGCTTAATAGTGAAAGGTTTCCAATCCTGTCAAGATTGGCTTGTGATATATTGGTTGTTCCAATATCCATAGCATCAGAATATGCCTTTAGCACATATGGCATGGTATTATACATTTTTAGGAGTTCATTAACTCCTAAAATTATTAAGACATTGATATGCACTTAAGATTGGCTAAAGGTGGCTGACAAGCCAGTTTCTATAGAGGAGGCACTTGAAGAGTTAGAAGCCTTTGAGAAGGGTAATAAAATTCCTTTATTTTTAATTTAGTTAATTTTTCATTACAAAAGCACTCCATTGCTGACAGTATTCTAATCAACATTTTTATTTGTTTCTTAGCAGATTTACCCACTATAGGCATTGGCCCTAATCTTGTATCATAAAATCAATTTAATATATTTCTAACAGTGGCAGACTGGCAGTTGTTGATTTTCTGGCAATATGTCAATATGAAATAACAACAACTACTGTTTGCCTCCTTGCACTAGGCTGGCCTAATTTCAGTAATTTTGCTTAACATATTTTTATTGCACTTTATTTTTTCATATGTGCATAGACTCTGGTTGCTTTGTATTTTCAACTGCTTAATATTTTGTGCTTTGTTGTGCCTGTGTGACCACCACAACTTGTGCCTTAGGATGTAGTTGTTGCAATTTCCCATTTATTGAGTTATTATGATATACAAAAATAGGTGCCTGTGGTGTTGTTGCTTAATAGGGCTATGATGATGCTTCCATCTTATTTTTTTCTGAATATATGAAAAATGCTTGCCTCTATTTCTTTAGTGACTAATTTTTTCTGTTGCTAGGAATAAGGCCGCATTTTTTTTATATGATATGAAAACTTAATATCTGAGCCCCTTTCTCTTATTTTTTGCAAGAAACTATGTTCATTTTTCGACCGAACCAACCATTAATCTTAGATATTACATTACTATTGTTGTTTTAGTTACTTTCTTATATTCAAAACTATTGTTTCTGTTGCTAATTTTCTATTGCTCTTTTAATTCTATTTTGTGTGTATCTGATTGGCAAGTGACTGACTTATAACTTGTGAGGCTATGATGATGCTTCCACCAAATTGTTCTGAGTTTTCAGTACTGCTGGCCTTATTTTCTTTGGTGATAATTTCTTAGTTGCTAGATTATAGAATGGCTTGTAATTATTTGTTCCTTAAAAACATATACTCTGAGCCTTTGGTTTTAGCATTACATATTAATGTTTTTCTTTATTTTGACAAATATAGTCTCTGCTTTAATGTTTTTACTGAATCTGAATTGTGGAAATACTTGCCATTACCTTTTTTAGTGTAGGATTTGTTAGTATTTTTTTTGCAAGACTTGTTGATATTATGCCTACATTTTACTTGAATGTAGCTTACTACTTACTGAAAGAATCTATTCTATCCACTCAATTGTTTTTGCAGGGATTACAGTGGTCATTTTTTGTTTACATACTTGTATTAGTTTCTATAATAGAGACTTTTAGGTTGTAATTAATATACAAGTTAGGTATTATTTTTATATTTAAGTTAGACATTATTTTTGTATTTAAATGCATAGTTATGCATTTTATTTTCTATTTCACTGCATAACTATGCATTTTTATATATTTTGTAATTTAAAATAGTTCAAATGTATTTGAACTTTATTGATACTGCCATTAATATACTTACTATACACTATAATACTAATTTTTATTAATTTAAACTCAAAATATTTAGGCCCAGCCCAAAGAGGCCTAATCTAATTTTACAATCCAAAATTTTTAACATTCTTCGGACTGCCGAACTGATATTATTTCATTCTTCTTCGGTTCAGTTTGGTCCTAATTAACAATTGAACATAACCGATCGGTTTTGCCATTTACACACCCGACTTGAACCAACCACCCGTCCGATGCCCACTCCTAGCTACTATTATTGTTATAAAGAGCAAGAAGGATGCAGATCGTAAAGAGGCTAAGCAAGGCAAAACACCAAAGGGTAAAATTTGAGACATAAGGTGTTTTAAATGCCTAGGACATGATCATATTGCATCTCAATATCCTAATAAAAGGACTATAATCATGAAATGGTTTAGAGAAGTCAAAACTGAAAGTGAGGAAGAAGATGATAAGGAGATACCCGAATTAGAGGATTGTCATGATAAGGATATTGAGAAGTCGATTCATAGAGAGATTTTAGTTACTAGGTGTACTGTCCAAATCAAAGAGGAGGAAACCGAACAACATAGAGATAACATATTTCATACAAGATGTTTAGTGCAAGGACGTGTATACAATGTCATTATTGATGGTAGGAGTTTTACCAACGTGGTTAGCCTTACTATGGTGGAGAAATTAGGGTTGTCTACTATTCCACATCCATGACCATACAGACTATAATGGTTTAGTGATTGTGGTGAAGTGAAGATAAACAAGCAAGTCATTATTTATTTTTACCATTGTAAGTATTCTGATGAAATTTTTTATAATATTATGTAAATGCATACAGGTCATCTATTACTTGGCCGACCATGGCAATTTGATAAGAGGGTTGTTTGTGATGGTTTTTTTAATAGATACTTTTTTATGAAGGATGGAAGAAAGATTACACTTACTCCACTATTTCCAAGGCAAGTTTATGAAGATTAATGTAAATTTGAGAGTAAGAGGAAAAAGGCCGAGAAAATTAAGAATTTAGAGTTTAAAAAGAGTGATTTAGAGAGTGGAAAAAGCAAGAGTGAACAAAAAGAGAGCGATGGAAAAGAATTAAGTAATCGACCTAAAGAGAGAAATAAAAGGATATAGAGTTTCTTAGCTAGAGAAAGTAAGGTTAGGCATACTTATTATACAAATAAGCTTATGTTTATATTGATATACAAATGGATTTATTTGACTACTAATGATCTTGACCATTATTTGCCTAGTGTGTTTGTTTCTCTTTTGTAGGAATTTAATTATGTGTTTCCTGATAAGATGCCAAGCAAATTACCACTAATTAGGGGAATAGAATATTAAATTAACTTCATTCTCGGGGCTGTCATACCTAATAGACTAGCTTATAGAAGCAATCCAGAGGAAACAAAAGAGCTTTAAAGATAAGTGGAGGAATTGTTTTCAAAAGGGTATGTGCATGAAAGCTTAAGTCCTTATGTCATTCTTGTCATTTTGGTACCTAAAAAGGATAGGATATAGAGGATGTGTGTAGACTGCCATACAATCAACAAAATCACTGTAAAGTATTATCATCATATTTCTAGGTTAAATGATATACTTAATGAGTTGCATGGTACGTATGTGTTTAGTTAGATAGATTTGCATAGTGGTTACTATCAAATTCGCATGAAAGTAGGTGATAAGTGGAAGATTGCCTTTAAGATTAAATATGACTTATATGAGTGGCTTATTATGCCATTTAGTCTAACTAATGCACCTAGTACATTAAATGCATTTAATGAACTATGTTTTGCTTGAATTTATAGGTAAGTTTGTAGTTGTATATTTTGATAAGTCTTTGGATGATCATTTAATGCATGTGCATTTATTTTTAGAAGTTCTTAGGAAAGAAAAGTTATATGCTAATCTTAAGAAGTGCTCTTTTTGCATCGAAAAGATTGTGTTTTTAGGTTTTGTAGTTAGTTCATATGGCATTGAAGTATATGTCAAAAAAATCAAAGTAATTCAAGAATGGCCGAGACCTCAGACAGTTAGTGATGTTAGAAGTTCTTATGGTTTAGCTAGTTTTTAAAGGAAGTTCATAAGAAATTTTAGCTCAATAACCACACCACTTAATGAATTAGTTAGGAAGAATGTTATGTTTTATTGGGTTGATGCACAAGAACATGTGTTTAATTTACTTAAAGAAAAATAGTGTAATGCACCTTTACTTGCTTTATCTAACTTTTGACATTAAATATGATGCAATTGGCATTGGAATTGAGGCTGTTTTAATGCAAAATGAACAACCAATTTCATATTTTAATGAGAAAGTCAATGGGCATCATTGAAATACCCAACATATGATAAAAAGTTGTATGCTTTGGTTCGAGCTTTACAAATATGGCAACACTATTTATGGCTTAAGGAGTTCGTGATCCATACGGACTATGAAAGTTTAAAGTATGTGAAAAGGCAAGATAAGCTAAACCGAAGACATGCTAAGTAAATGGAATTCATTTAGACTTTTTCATATGTCATTAAGTACAAACAATATAAAAAGAATATTGTTGTTGATGCATTATTAAGGAGGTAAGTTCTTCTTAATACTCTTACTTCTAAGGTATTAGATTTTGAGTTTATTAAGAAGTTATATGCTAAGGATAGTGATTTTGGTAATGTTTTTCATTTTTGTTCTAATAGGGCTATCTTTGATGATTTTTATATTTCTAACGGGTATTTGTTTAAGAGAAATCGATTGTGCATTCCTAATTATTCTTTGTGCATTCTATTTATTAAGGAAGCATATGGAGGTGGTTTAATGGGGCACTTTAGTATTTATAAGACATGTGACATGCTATTTGAGCATTTCTTTTGGCCTGGTATGAAGCATGACATATATAAAGTGTGTGAGCATTGTATTATATGTGGAAACGTTAAGTCTAAATTGCATATGCATGGTTTGTATACTCTTTTGCCTATTCCTAATGCACTTTGATTAGATCTATCTATGAACTTTGTTCTTAGTTTGCCTAAAACTAGGAAAAGACAAGATATTATCTTTGTTATAGTAGATCAATTTAGTAAGATAGCTCACTTTATTCCATATTATAAAATTGATGATACTACACATATTGTTGATTTATTTTTTAGGGAGGTTATGTGTTTACATGGCATACCTAGAAGCATTATTAGTGATAGGAATGTTAAGTTTCTTCGTCATTTTTGGCGCGTGTTATAGGCTAAATTTAGTACTAAATTATTGTTTTTTACTACTTATCACCCTCAAATGAATGGACAAACTAAAGTTTTGAATAGGACTTTGGTTACTTTGCTTAGGGCTACCATTCAAAAGAACATTAAATTATGAGAGGATTGTTTACCTTTTGTGGAATTTGCATACAATAAGGTTATACATAATACTACTCATTTTTCATAATTTGAGATTATTTATGGTTTTAATCCACTAACTCTTATGAATTTATTTCCTTTGCCTATTTCTAAGCATATCAATGTAGATGGTGTTTCTATATTAAACATTTATATTAACAATTTAAGAAGCGAACTGAGAAGCAAAATTCAAGGGTGGCTCAGAGAGTTAACAAAGATAGAAAGCAAGTTGTTTTAAGCCTAGTGATTGGGTTTGGATACATTTGAGGAAGGAGAGCTTTCCTAATCAAAGGAAATCAAAGTTAAATGCTTGTGGAGATGGGCCTTTTCAAATTATTAAACGCATTAATAATAATGCCTATCATTTAGATTTGCCTAGTGAGTATAATGTAAGTGCTACTTTTAATGTGGTTGATTTGTCTCCCTTGGATGTAGGTGATGGGCTTGATTCGAGGATGAATCCTTTTGAGAAAGGGGGAAATGATATGGATTGGTTACAAGTTGATGGGCTTGATGGAGAGGCAATAAGTGTAAGGAGAGTCTATTCATGGGTTGCATTCACCTTAAAGAGATCATAATGTATTAGAGTTACCTCAAGGCCCAATAACTAGATCAAGGGCTAAAAGGTTCAAGAAAGCAATACAAGGCTTTATTAAGAATAAATGGATTAGACATGAAGATTCAAAGTGTTGTAAAAGCTTATCTTAACATGGAGTTTAAGAGGATTGGGCTTTATTTAATATATTCCAAGTCCAAATTCATTATGAGGCCAAGTAGCATGTTTATGCTGGGTTTTAATAGTTTTATGGGCCAACTTTATTTTGTGCCTTTAGTTTATCTTAGTTTAGGTAGGACTTTGATTTAATATTGGAGTTATCTATAACTTATTTATATTATAGTAGTAATCCTAGTAGATTTTGGCTTTGGAGAGTTTGTTTTATGTTGGATGTTTAGTTTATTAGAGTTTCCTTATTTCTAAAGGAAAACTAGTAAGATTAGGAGTCTTATTAGGTTATTTATCATCCTTATATAAGGATGGACAGATTTTCATTAAATTTGAATAAGAGTTTTCATTTTTCCTTTAGCAAAATAGATTGCTTATTTTCTAGTGTTCTTAAAGTGAATATACACGAACTTATTAAAGGAATTGATTAACCTTTGTGGCTTTTAAATAATTGGAATTTAAGAGACTTAGTTTTCTTAGGTTCTAATTGAAAGATCAAACCTTAAAATCTATTTTCTTGGCTTTCCTTGCGCATGGTATTAGGTTATTAAAGGGATTTTTAAGTTAGTGATACATGGGTTCACATAGCCAAAAGGTTCGTGTGTTCTATTATTAAAGGTTTCTATAAATAGTTGGCATCTACTAATGTAACATCGGCATTTTAGATGCATACATTATCATTTTTACATTTCATATTATGCATCATAAATAATAAAATAAATATAAATTAGAGATATTTATTTTTAATTTTGAACTAAATTGTCAAAATTTCAATTGTAGGGACTAAGTGGTATTATGTCGATTTTAATAGAGAGCAAAATAGATAATTGGGTGGTACATGTCAATTAAGCAAATTAATAATTCTTCTTTTGTCAAAAGGAAGCACGTGAAAGTGTGTGGGTGTGTGTCTGTGATTAGATGAAAGAAAGATTAGTGTGTTAAGATTTTGAAAATGTGAGAAGTGTTATCTAGTGCTTCATCATTAAAAACAACCCACTTTAGGAGGAATTTCATCGAAACCAATTTCTTTCTATTTTCGGAAGGAACCTCTGGAAAAGCTCAAGAATTCAGCTAGCTTCTGAAATTTTTTTTATAGTAAGGTATGTGTGAGCTTATGTGAATTAAAAACTAGGTTAGGCTAGATATGAATTTTCGTTGCCCTATTTTCATGATTATACAATCTCAGTGTTGTAAGCATAACTGGAGTTATAGAGCTCAAAATTGAGTGAGGTTATTTTCTGTGAAAACTTTAGAGAGTTAATATAACTTTTATGTTTTGAGTTTTATTTGAATATGTCGTTTGATTGTTCTAAAGGAGTTCAATATTTGCTTTCTCCTACAGAATGTCTTGCGTGACCAGATTGAGATTTTGGGGCTATAACTAATTATGTACATATAAAAATTGAGTGATTCTAATTGCTAATTAAAATAGACTCATATACCTAGCCTTTGTAGTAAAATCATAGTCACAGGGCTTGTATAAATAATTTTGGAGCATATCAAATAGAGATGATAGGCTATGCTAGTTGAGCTATATTTCAGAATCTTTTAGTCCTGTTGTTTTTATCATAACTTGCATTTTATGACTCCAAATTAAGAGATATTAGATGATATGAAAACTTTGATGAATTATCTACAACTTGTATGAATTGAGTTTTGGCTGAATCTATCATTTGAAGTGTCTGGTATCTAGGTAGCACGGACATGAGAAATGGAAAAATGGGAAAAGCGGAAACGGACACGGAGAAACAGTTTTTCTCAAAAATATAAGAAACGGGGACACTGGGGTCAATTTATAAATATTAAAAATATAGGAGTCAATGTATAAATATTAAAAATATAAGGGTAAATTTGGTCACATATGAAAATATGAATTGTGAGATGGACAAGCTGAGTCGGGCGTATAGCTACCCAATGATTTATATGTGAAGATGTGAGGATGTAAGAACTAGGACTGAGCCGGACGGATAGTCTCAGTATATAACCACTTGTGAGAAATGCGCATGTGAGGTGGTTCCAGCCGGAAACCAAATTATGTTGTGTTATGAATGAATCAATTTATAGTTTAATGTGATATTACATAATTGATATTTTTATAGCTGTGATGTGTGTGAATTAATGTGGTATGTATGATATGGTGAGTTTTGTAACTAGTGCTTGGATTGTGTTTATAAACTTTATATGCACATATACATATATACATACATACATACATATATATACATAAACATATATATATATATATATACATACATACATACATACATACATACATACATACATACATACATACATACATACATACATATATATATATATATATATATATATATAAGAGTTGTGGTATTCCACGAGAATCAAAAAATGATGTAAAATTTTCTATTGTAGTCCGTTTCGAAAATGGACGTCGGAATAGTACATTGATGAATAGTAAAAAAGTAACGTTTGTATAATTTTTCATAGTACTATTCATAAAATAGTAAAACACTGTAGAAGTCCGTCACTATGCAGCCCGTACTGGAGCAGATATTATTCACAGTACTGTAGTTGATACTGTTCATAGTATTGTATCAGATACTATTCACAGTACTATAGCAGAACACTATTTTTCTGGTTTAATATTTAGCCTAATTAATTCTTAAGAAGTTTTATATATTTGATTATATTAATAATTGCTTATTGAGTCGCAAGCTCATTCCTTTGCAATTGTGTTTTTTTTCAAGCATAAATAGATAGGGGCTTGGTGTGTGTTTTTGTCATGAGCTCAGGTAGGTCAAGGCATGCTTGGTATCGACATTCCCATCCATATGAGCATTTAGCATTCTAGCATTTGTATTGAGATCATGTTTATTTTAGTATACCTATGTAAAGTTGTGTACTACAGTGAGTAATGTACAATGTATAAGTTTTTATATAATATTTCGATTGAGAAAAATTTCTTGTGCCACGTGTTCTTGAGATATTGTGGACAAATGTATGTGGTACTTGAGGGTGCTACAACTAAAGTCATTGATAGCTATATTAAGTGTATGAAATTATTTAAAACTATTATATCAGTGTGGATATTAATTTATTTTTTAAAAGTTATAAAATGTTACTTTTACTATTAATTATTATGAAAAATTATATTGTATGAAATATATATGGAATTCTATATATAAATTTGGAAAAAAATTTATATTTATAAATTTTAAATATTAACGTAATTAAATATAATAAAATTATATAATAATATACATCTAATGTTTGGAAAAAAAATACATATGATACATATAAATATTGAAATATAAATAAAAAATAGTGATATACAAAATGTGAATATAATAAATTTGTTTTGTAACGGGGACTGGCAAACTTACTTCTATAACACTAAAAATGCCTTTGCATATTCAAAATATTTTTTAAGTTTTATTTTATTTTTTTAATTTTAACTATTGGTATTTAAAGTTTGTTGAACTCTGACTAATCCAGTTCGATTTGAGCACGACTAAAAAGATAGTAAAGATCTATCAACAATTATTTAATATGATTATGTGTGATTATATTTACTACAGCTTGAATTTAAGACTTTATCTAAAGAAGAAAAGCCCCTACTAGTTGATTTCAACAGTTATCGATCAAGTTTTACTTTTATACAACACTAAGTTCCTCTTTATTATAAAACAAAATTACTATGGCGATTTTTATAGTAGAAAGAAAATACATACGTTATAGAGATTTTTTTTCCGTTGAAAATGTCCATGCTGACACTTTTACGTTGCAAAAGAAAGTGAAAGATATTTTTATAAACTTCCATTTCAGTATATGTATATGTATTTGCAGTGAATTTAAAATTGTTTAATTAATTATTATTTAACTATAACCATTGATATATATATTACAAATGTAGATTTACAAAAAAATAATTAATAATTATAATTAAATAAAAATTAATAT
>CATIWO010144546.1:0-13962 GCA_949673435.1 Macaranga tanarius | reverse complement strand
TATTTTCTTTTCTTTCCTAGATTAGTTCCTATTCTTTAGGATCAAGTCTGTATAATGTAAACTATTTAAACCCCATTAGTTGGAATAGAAATTAACATAGAGGAATATTTTCTCTAAACACTTTATTCTCTGTACCATTGTTTTCTACTATTAGAAGTATGGAGAAATTGAAATAAAATTTTGACTCTCTTTGCTTACTTAACTTGATTGGAAATGTTCCAGATTGCATGGGGAAGTCTCAGTTTAAACAAGTTAGACAAAACATCCAAATAGAAAAAGAATATTGTATCGCCTCAACTCAATAATAATAATGTTATCCAAAAGCTCATTACTGAGCACAGATTCTAAGAATTCGTAGAAGCATTACAACATAAGATAATATCACATCTCATTATAACATTACTACAAAAAATTTTGAAATCTTCAGAGCTTTTTTACCGGTAAAAAAAAAAAGACATAAACTCTTGTGCCTGCTAGGTAAAATGCAAGTGTTGCAGTCTTTATCATGCATACCTGCCGTTTTTCATTTGTTCCCCTTCTTCCCACTCTTAGCTGAACCCTTTCCGGGTCCTTTACCTTTTAGACCCTTGGAATTTTTACCCTTCTTGGAAGCTCCTTTCCCTCGCTTACTCATACCATGAACCCTCGCATCCTTTTTCATTCGTCGATCAACAAGGACTTTCCCCTTGCCCGCCTTCACTGCAACTCCTTTCTTTGCAACAACATATTCCTTCTTAGGCCTTTTAGGCTGTGCCTTCTGATATAGTTGTTCAATCATCTTCCTCTTTGAAGGATCCGAGATGTCTGCCTGTTCTGATATAGTGTTAGCCTTCTTGCGAACCTTCTCAAGCCTCTTCATTGCCAGCCGCTTCTTTCTAGCCTTGGCCTCCGCTACTTTTTTAGCAGGTCGGGCATTTATTTCTTTGAACTGTGCTCGCATTGCAGCAATCTCTTCCTTAGTAACAGGTTTAATTGGCTGTCGGTGCCTCCTCTCTTCTTCCACAAACCAGCCAGGCAAGCCCTCATCATCAAACATATATTTATTGTAGGCATCATCAAGCATCTGTTCCCTTTGTTTTTTCCTCAGCATCTTTTTAGCATAAGCCAAGATCTCAGCCTTTGCTTCGACATCTTCTTCATCAGAATCATCCGACGATGAATCATCACTAGAATCTGTAGCTGGAGCAGGGACAATCTCAAAATCATCTTCTGCTTTGGTAGTTTGGCATTGTGTGTGTTTGGACCCTGCAGATTTTTTTGCTGTCGTTTCTGGAATAGCAAGTTTTTCCTCTTGCTTGTCTACCTTCATTTCATCTTCACTGTCAGACTTGTCCAAATCTCCATCTTCTACAGCTTTGGCAAAGACATCCTGAGCAAACCATTTGTTTGTAATCTCTTCTTGGGTAGGCACTTCCCCATCATTGAATGGCACCATGAGAGGATTCGCTTCCCCATCACCTTGATCTTTGTCAGAGTCATAATCAGATTGCATGGCTTCATCATTTTCATCACCCTGCATGAAGCATGAAAGAAATTCAGAATGGTAAGCACATGAGAAACCACAATGATGGCACCATCCCAACAAATCCATTATAACCTACAGCACAACTATTGTAACCTTGGTTCTCTATCAAACAATTGTAAGCCGTCACATCTCTAAAATTCATAAGTCAAACAAATTGGATGAGCTTCATACCTCCAAAAGCTCAGAATATGCCTTCTTTGCACGTTTCCGCTGCTTAGTACTTCCGTCCCTTTTGGCCACGATCCTTTCATAAACCTGATCGAGAAACTCTTCCATTTGTTCATCATATCTGTCATCAAATTGCAGACCATTTTAATAATTGGATCTCTCAAAGTAATATCAGCAGTAATGCAGAGATACAAGGGATAACCTTCTTCGTTCTTCATCAGAATCCACATCACTGGATGAATGCTCCTGATCTTGATCATGGGTTTCATCATTTTCACTGTCTCCTAACTCGCCATCCTGATCATCATTTTCAGCAGTATCAACAGCTACCAAATCTTTCTTTCCCTGAGGAAAATTCAAGAAAGAAATTGTCATTTGACAGTTCAAATATTTCAAGAGTCAAAATGAATAAACAAATGAAACAATAAGAAAGAAAAGTTCTTTTTTTTTTCATATTAAAAATAAGCAAAATGAGGTGTGGATTAAATCACAGAACATTAGAACTCAAGTCCAGCCCTATCACTGGAAGAGAATATTTAATACTAAAAAAATTGAAAAGCAAAAACCCTCAACTGTTAATTTTCTCAGAACATAGTTCTAATGCAAAAGAAGAAATAAAGATCAAGGCGAATACCTTGATAGAAGAAAGAGAGAACAACTCATGATCCATGTAGCCATCTTCCAATGCATCTATTTGCATTCCTTTTGTCTTTCGTGCCTTGTCCTGAAATATTAGAACATAGTGAGGGAACATGTGACTACAAAAATAAGAACATACACAATTCAAAAAACAATATGGAGTGCAAAGGTTTTTCCCTATCATGGAACAGAGGAAATGCTGAAACAATCTGAACATTCACTGACAACTCTGTTAACATTTTAAATATATTTGTGATTCCAAATTCATATACAACATCTCTAATTAAGAAATCCTAAAGAGATCTTCACAAGCTACCATATTTAATGGAGGTACCATGGTACCAACCTTAGCTCGTCTTTTTGCATCACGTTTTTTTGCTTGTTTCTTCTTTCGCTCCACAGCATTTGTCAGCTCCTCCATTTCATTCAGCAACCTATCACCCTCATCCTCCACATTCTTTTCTTCACCATCAGTGGAAGTGGTAGACGTAGCCTTTTGAGGAGATAGAGCCTTCCTTATGTGCATTCTCCACCTAATGACAAAACAATGTAAAGGCATTCATGCAATGCACGACTGCTAAAATCTATAGTATGTTGCATGCATAGCCCTGCATATTTCACTTATGTCCCAGTTCTAGCTGACTATGATGCCATAATATTTAAAACCACTCCAAATATAATCCCCAAGCATACTGGGAAGAGAGCCACAAGCCCTCTTCAGGCATAACTCAATGCTCAGCTCAATCACCAAACCTTAGACAAATCAGAAAATACCTAAAAAAAAGGTTAAAGAAATTGAATAATGGAAATCAGAAAAGTCCACTCACATTCTCTTTTGACAGAGAATATCATTAGAAGAGAAAATTCATCAAGTTGAGTATCTGTTAGAAAGGCTGAAAGCCAGTTACACAGTTCAGGACTAGGATAACCCAACCTAAGGCCAGTTCAATCAGGCATGCCTAAAACTCATATGAGAACATTTGTTTACTTACCAACAAAATATATTTGTCTTTTCATGTAAAGAAAAACAAAATTCATAAGGTAAGTCTAGTGGAAGGCTTATTCTCTACTATTTCTGTTTAATTGTAAGTTAAAAAGCTCTCAAAGTTATTTTTATGAAATTCAAATGAATTACCATGATATATTATCAGAAAAGGGGAGTTAAAGCTTTTAGATGTCTATCTAAGGCAAAATCATCACTTTTTTCTTCTTTCTGCAGAAGCTAAGAAAACCCTTCTGCTGTTCCTTATCTTAGTGAATTAATAGCATCAAATTTGCTACACTCCACTGTATAGAGCATGTCTTCTTGGTCAAATTAACGTGTAACATAGTCTAATAAAGAATTATGTACACTATCAAAATCAAGAAAATGGATTTTATTATTTTTTGAGCTGCTTTAGTTTATCTGATTTGATGTAATTGCAGATAATTATTTATGACTTTTCAATGAAAAAAGAAGGGCAAAATGTGTATCTTACTTCAATAGATGTTTAAAGTCTTGCTTCCCTAGAACACGAAGATCATCACATAGAGCTTTAACCTGGCCAAACAATTGTCCATTCAACAGCTAAAACTTACAAGGAAAAAAAGGAAAAGCAATAAAAACAAATGAAAGAAAGAAAAGTCACCTCCTCTGTTGTTAAAGCATGATCCCTTATTGGCAAAGATGCCAGGTCCTCAAAGGCTATAGATGTAACTGAACCAAGGATCTCAAGAGGTGTGTCAGACCAAATGAAATCAGAAGCTGAAGACACTTTCCTAACAATGCTTTCCCCATCTTCATACCTGTAGTTGGATTTTTCAGCCATGGCATAAGCTCCACATGTACGTACTTTTAGGTTACTTTAATAAACTAACGTCTGTTAATTTACCATACACAAATGCTTAATCAAAATAAAAAAGGCATAACATTAGCCTCATTCTAAAAATGAAAAATTCTGCACTTGAAACATTTTTTAGATTACTGTTGACCCAAAAATAGCACAGCAATTCACAACAAATGTTAACTGAATTTTGAAAAATGTACTTATGCAGGACCTTCAAGACATTTACAAACTCTATTAAACGACTTACCCATCACGATGTCGTTTCTGCTTTGATCCTCTGAGTACATCAATAACCTATGCAAAATATCCATACAAATAATACGATAAAACCAAGGAAAAGAAGAGAAAAGAAGAAAGGTAGTGCAGACGAGTAAATTAGTGACAACCTTCCGCTGAGGTTCAATGGATCCCTGAAAAAGATGTTTCACATCAAGAAGACGAGGATCAATCTTTGCAGGCGCCTTGTACTTTAACCCCAAAACAAATATTTCTGCAGATGCTGAACGACTTGCTGCTGGTTTATCCACCTCAACCTTTTCAAATAACTGCCGAAGAAATTTTTGTTTTTTAGAGATATTACGCATGTAGAAAGTCTAGAAATGCAAGAATTCAATTCGAATCAATTCATTCACTTAAATTCCAGCAAAAGCATAAGAATTGACAAACTCGAATTCGATCAAATTCAGTAACTTCCAGAAATTCCAAACACCACATACCCAATTTAAAAATAAAATAAAACAAAAACTCACCTGATTGAGACAATAAATAACTGAATTATAGTCTTGAGACCTGAAAACCTAACACAAGAAAGAAAAAAAAAACACATAACCACAATATCAATAACACAACATATGAATTAATCAAGAAACACACCAAATATACACAAATAAGCAAGCAAAAAAAAAAAAAAATTTAATCATTACTTTAGTAACAAAAGTGCCTTTAGGAGCCAAGAACTGAGTAGCCAATTTAACAGCATCAATAACAAGAGCATTTTGAGACATAGCTTCTTGCGCCCAAGCGCCACCAATATTAGGAGAACCATCATGCAACACTAAATCAAATGCTTTAACTCCATTTTCTCCCATTATTTTCTTTATCCTAGCTTTACATTCCGGCTTCGTAATGTCCTGTTCAATCGAAACGGCTCCTCGAATAGGCGCGATTTTTACCAAATCGATGCCGAGAACGAGGCTGCCGACCGGAACACGCTGCACCGCCACCTGCATCCAACCGCCGGGAGCGGCGCAGAGGTCGAGGACGGCGCGTGAGGAGTGGAGGAAGCGGAATTTGGAGTCGAGTTGAACTAGTTTCCATGAGGCACGTGATCGGTAGCCGTGTTCTTTGGCTAAACGGTAGAATTTATCTAAACGGTGCTTTCCTTTGACCTTACCCATGGCGCCCTAGGGTTTTATTTAGGGTTTCTCTGCTCTAGAGAAGCGGAGAAGGTAAAAGAGAGAAGGTGATGTGTTAATATACAAAACGCACCGGATAAAATGAAGGAAAGAGAATAGGGTTTTTCTTTTTCTTTATTATTATTGCTGCTGCTGCTATTTAATTCATATTAAAATGAAATGTTACTCTGTGTTTACTTCCACATAATTATTTTTTATTTTTATTTTTAAATTTTTAAAGAAAATAAAAACTTTTCATTTTCATAGAAAATTTATAAAACATGTTTACTTGTTAAAAATGAAAACACAGAGTTTTCAGTTTAAAAGAGTTCTCACTTTATAATTTTAATAAGAAAAATTTTAAAAATAATAAAAACTTATTTTCCACTTTTCTTTTAAAATTGGAAAAATAGTGAAAACATTTTTAAAGTGAAATTTTTATGAAAATACCCAAAGTAAATACAAATTTCTATTTTCTATTTTCTATTTTCATTTTGAAAATTTTTTTAGGAAACTAGAGTAGTTTTCTCAAAGTAAACACACTCAAATAATTAACTTTGTAGTGGTGAACAAATCCCAAATAATTAACTGTACAGCGGCAAGGTTCAGTCCACCATGACACTGTACGGGGTTCAGGGCTTACTAAAAATACAATCACAAGTTTTTTTGGGCCTAGATCGGAGAAGGAGTTGCCACCCGGGTAATATCTGGGACATACTATATAACAACTGGATCCCACGGAGGGAGCCCAGTAGCCGTCCTCAAAGATTAGGTCCGGAATATGGGCTTTTAGAATGTCCACCCGATCTTACGATCGGCCTCCGTTTATATTTCGTGTTTTATTATTTTAAATTATTTAATTATTTCTTTATTTACATGCAAAATTGCAATTGCCTCCAAATAAGTTCCAATTTTTTACAATTGCATGCAAAGAAATGGAGGGAGGAGAAATGAATTACAACATTTTTTCCGCACACAATAATAATAAAATAAAATAAAAATAAAACAAAATACTAAAAATAAAACCAAAATTAGAATTAAAGTGTAATAACTTGTAGGGCTACCAAGTTTGTATGTCTGTGAAAATTATTAATTAGTCCGTTCAAAAAGAAAAATACCTACAAAAAATAAAAAGTCAGTACACAATAAAATAATCAATAATTAAATTGCAGCTAGGTTGCATATTAATTAATTACAAAAATTGAAGCTAAATCTAAAATTAATTAAAATATTTTACAATATCAAATAATCTAATTTTATTAAATTAATTATAGAACAAATAATTATTTAATTCACATACCCTAGTTAATCTAATAACTATCAATTAATAATACAATAAAAAAATAATGAATAAAAATGTCACACAAAAAAGTAAGAAAGTCAAAAATAAAAATTAATAACTAAAATAAAATAATAAAATAAATAAGATAGAAACAAACAAAAAATGCAACAAAATAAAAAAAAAATAAAAATAACAATAAAAATAAATAAATAAATAAAGGAATTGAGAGCAACAGTCGAACGAACGAAAAAAAAAAAAAAAAGAATCCCTCATATACTTGTATAAAAGGATGGTACTTGTACAAAAGGATGGTACTTGTACGAATTAATTTTTCTATTGGTTTTTTTTCTTTGAGCAATCTCAATGTTAGCCAATTTTTTTCCTTCTCTTATCTCACATTGATTGTGGAGTGTGTGTGTTTGGGTTATATAGGTTAGCACGCTTTTACAAATTTACCATAGTTTTGTGAAGGAGTGTGTCATGCCTCTGACCCAATGTGTGCGTGTGTTTGTATGTTTTGTTAATTTTTTTTAAAAAAAAAAATTTTTCATTTCCTTTCACAACAACAAATTTCAAGAGATTAATAAAATGGTGATCATCATATAATTTTTTTCTAGTTTTGGACCGAGCCAAATCCAAGTGTCAACAGTTTGCCCCCTACTTTTTTAAAAATCAAAATGCAAGCAATATAATGAGATTTATGGTAAAGTACATGCAAGCATTATAATGATTTATAAAAGAGCATGGATGCAAACAATAAAAAACAATCTGATCTTCAGAGTGATATGTTTGAGAAAAGGTTATAATTTTTCGAAGCCAGATGTCTGAAAAAGATTCTGATTTTGTTCTGTCAACCTTGATGTTCAAAATCAAGAGGATTTCAATCAAAAAAGTAGTATCGTGTCATCAACCTTGATGTACAAATTAAAAGATTAGAGACTTGCTGCTAAGGTTTTTGTCTTTCAACTTTGGAGTCAACTATCCGAGAGGACATCCTAAATCGTCTCCATCAGCCTTGATGTTCAAAATCAAGAGGATTTTAAAAATAACTTCAAACCGTCAACCTTTATGTATAAAATCAAGAGGTTTTCAAAAATAATTTCAAGTCGTCAAACTTGATGTTCAAAATCAAGAGGCCCTCTTTTTTTTATTAAAGAAAATATCAACTTTGTGTTATAAGTTAAAAGCCTTATAGCCACCTCCGGCATTAGGCAAGGTCAAATGAAATGATCCATATAGCCACCTCGAGCGTTAGGCGGGATCAACAACATGAGCTATAAAGCCACATCGGATGTCAGGCAAGATCAACAAACATGAGTCGTATAGCCACCTCGGGCGTCAGGTGGAATGTCAACAAACGTGAGCCATATAGCCACCCCGGGGCGTCAAGCGGAATGTCATTTCTCAAAAGATTTTATAAAGTGGCTGTTAACTTTTGAAAAACACATTTTACGAATAATAGAGTTGACGTATGTACAATCGTGATCTTTGAAAAGCTTTTGAAATTGATTTTGACAAATACAATCCCGTGTGATGTGGAAAATATGCATTATTCAATGCGTGTATGCATGAGATTCAAAAGTAATCTTACAAAATAATTTCATATATGCCTCTTCTGTTTAGAGCTGATCTTTGGGAATTGGTCCTCTCTATCAAAGAATTCGAATTTGAAAATTGAGTATATTAGAGACTGCTATTAAGATCAATATTATTGAAATAAAAATGAAAAATTGGGACCTTCTGATGATTAGATTAGGATGACAATAATGACCATTGCCCCTTATGCTCAGTTATACTTTGGAAATGTTTCGATGTAGGTGTTAGGATCCGGGTCACATACACGCAGCGAAAAATAAAAACTTTTGACCCTAAGAACCCCCACCAAGATCCAAGTAGTTCAGATTAAATCAATTTAATCAAGTGTAGAATCTTACCAAGACGAGTTCAAAGGCAAGATTGTAGGAAGAAATAGAGAAGGTTCTCTCTGGTGACACCTTACCTCGAGCTTTTCTTTTTCTTCTTCCGAATTACAGACACTACTATAAAGCACCGTCCTCTACTGGTATCCACACAAATAGAACACTCAAAATGAAGTCGGTGTGCTAGAACCTTTTCTCTCAGATTTCTCTCTATGTATTTCTTTCTCAAAGAACGTAGTTTTTAGGAATAATGATGTGCAGAGAACTCTCTCATTCTATATGTGATATATATAACTATATATATATCCATATCAATTAGGGTTTGGAGAGTCCTACTCAAATACCAAAACTATTTTGGTTTATTATCCTTTATTTATATTTATATATATATCCTAAAACTATTTTAGATATATATTTTTAAATATATTTTTCCTTTCAAAATTTAATTATAATAACTTTTACCATAAAAAAATTTTAACCTTTTACACATAAGAGAGATAATTATCTAATTGGGCTAACAAGCCCAATATCTATTTTGGGTCTGTTCTAAGTGTGTGACCCTGTAGATTCAGATAACGTTGGCAATGGGTCTCCAATCCTATTGGTAGCCCAGAAGTCATAAGTGGGCTCTAACAAGACATTATGACTACCCAAGTCATATGAAGATCAGTAATCCGACACAACCTATTTACCAACAATATTACAGTCCTTTTGTACACGATATCTTAGATTGAACACAAGGCATGGTTTATGTCATCCTTAATAATTCAATTATTTCTCAATCTCAATTAGACTAAAATTGATAACTCCTTATCAACCGATTCTAAGCAAAGCCATGCATTTACATTCAATCTAATTTATCGAGGGGCCTATAGATATCCTCCTCATAATTAGTGAGGGACAAATTTCTTCTTGATCACTCATACTCCTCACATGATTCATTTTATATCCAATCACAATCTATTACATCATCATGTTAAAGATAACGTTAGAATGTGTCAAAATATAAAACTTATCATGCAGGACTCTATGATGATCTCAGGTCTGAGGACTACAATAACATCAATGTAATAAGAATTACTTATGACAATTATCTATATATTATTCTCATAGTGGGTCAATCCAGTACATCCTATGTACCTATGACTTGACTTTGTATCTCGTATACATGATCAGTAAAACATGATCATCAGTCAACTTCATGCTAGTCTTCATTCATTAGTTTCCCACAATAATGACCGACTAAGGATGATTTAGAATATAACTCATTTACTATCTAAGAGTTTTTCTATCAAGTCACACACTTGATTATCTTAAATAGAGTTAAATATTCATGGAATTCAATAGAGTCAATATGATAAAATGCCTCTTTATTATAATACTGAAAAATATACAAAGTCATAATATAGCCATAATACTCTAGGCCTAGGGCACATCACTAACAATCTCCCACTTGCACTAAGCCCAATCAACATTGTATCCAATACCCATTAACCTAGTATGACTCTCATGCTTAGGTTATGGAAGAGGTTTAGTAAGTGGATCAACAACATTTTCATTTGTAGGTACTTTGCATATCTTTATGTCTCCCCTCTCAATGATCTCTCGAATGAGATGGTAATGCCTGAGTATGTGTTTGGATCACTAATGTGATATAGGTTCCTTAGCTTGTGCTATGGCCCCATTATTATCACAATATAAGTCAATTAGATTTGAAATGCTAGGAATAACACCCAATCCAGTAACAAACTTCTTGATCCAAACTGCTTCCTTATATGCTTCTGAGGTGGCTATATACTCAGCTTCTATTGTAGAATCAGCAATGATGTTTTGCTTTGAACTTCTCCAGCTCACTGCACCTCCATTCAAATAGAACACATAACCCGACTAAATCAGAAGTCATCCTTATCAGATTGGAAGCTGGCATCTGTGTAACCATTTACAACTAGCTTATCTTCATTCCCACTATACAGTAAGAATGCATCCTTAGTTCTTCTTAAGTACTTAAGAATGTTCTTAACTGTTGTCCAGTGACTTTCACCTGGGTCTGACTGGTATTTGCTCATCATACTTAAGGCATATGAGACATCAGGTCGAGTACATAACATAGCATACATGATAGATCCAATAGCAGAAGCATATGGAATCTTACTCATGCAGTATCGCTCATTATATGTTATTGGACAATGAGTCTTGCTGAGACTAATGCCATATGACATTGGCAAGAATCATCTTTTAGAGTCTTGTATACTGAATCTATTCAGCACCTTGTCAATATATGTACTCTAACTTAGGCCAATAAGCCTCTTAGATCTATCTCTATAGATCTTGATGTCTATAATATAGGCAGCTTCACCTAAGTCTTTCATTGAGAAATAATTCCCTAACCATGTCTTAACATTTTGCAAAATAGGGATATCATTTCCAATGAGCAATATGTCATCAACATATAGCACTAGAAAAATTATTACGATCCCACTAACTTTCTTATAAACACAAGGCTCATCTTCATTTTGAATGAAATCAAACTCATTGACTACTTCATCAAAATGAAGATTCCAACTCCAAGAAGCTTGCTTCAATCCATAAATGGATCTTTGAAGCTTGCAAACCTTTCTAGAATTTTCAGGACTGACAAAACCCTCAGGTTTTGTCATATACACATCCTTGAGTAGGTTTCCATTAAGAAACACTATTTTAACATCCATTTGCCATATTTCATAATCATAGTATGCAGCTGTGGCAAGGAGAATCTGAATGGATTTAAGCATCGCTACTGGTGAAAAGGTTTCATCATAGTCAATACCATGTATTTGTTTGAAACCTTTTGCAACTAGTCTTGCCTTAAAGGTATGCATATTACCATCAATGTTAGTTTTCTTTTTGCAAACCCATTTGCACCCTATGGTTTTTAAACCATCAGGTGGATCAATCATGGTCCAAACTTGATTATCATACATGGATTGCATTTCTGATTTCATGGCTTCAAGCCATTTCTCAGAGTCAGGGCTACTTATAGCTTCTTGATAGGATGTGGGTTCAATTTGATCCACAATCATTACATCATTGCCATTAATTAAGAGAAATCCATATCTCTCAAGGGCTTAACGTATCCTATCAGACCTCCTTGGGCCTTGTGTTACTTATGTAGGTTCAACAACTACTTATTGATTCAACTGAGGTTCCAAAGGTGATTCGATGCTAATTTGTGCTTCTTGAATTTCTTAAAGATGAACTTTACTCCCACTAGTTCCTTTGGAAATAAATTCTCTTTCCAGAAAGACACCATTCCGAGCAACAAACACTTTGTTCTCATAAGAATTGTAGAAGTAATATCCTTTAGTTTCTTTAGGATATCCCACAAATAGGCATTTGTCTGATTTGGGTGCTAATTTATCAGAAATTTGACGCTTCACACAAGTCTCAAATCCCCAAATCTTAGGAAAAGACAAACTGGGAGACTTCCCTGTCCACATCTCATATGGTGTCTTTTGAACTGCCTTAGATGGAACTCTTTTCAATAAGAACGCAGCAGTTTCTAGAGCATACCCCCAAAAGGATATTGAAAGATCTGATTGACTCATCATAGATCATACCATATCTAATAAGGTTTGATTTCTCCTCTCAGAAACACTATTCCATTATGGTGTTCCTGGTGGAGTTAATTATGAGACTATCTCACAATCTGTAAGATGGTCAGTAAATTCTTAGATTAAATACTCACCACCTCGATCTGATTGAAGTACTTTAATACTTTTACCAAATTGATTTTGTACTTAATTTTTGAAAATTTTGAACATTTCAAAAGATTCAAATTTATGTTTCATTAGGTAGACATAGGCATATCTACTAAAATCATCTGTAAAGGTAATGAAGTACTGAAAGCCTTTTCTAGCATTAGAACTTAGTGGCCCACATACATCTGAATGTATAAGGCCTGATAAGTCATTGGCCCTTTCACTATATCCAGATTTTTTCCATCAAATAAGATTCAAATGCATCATATGATTCAAAATCAAGTGAGTTCAATATTCCATGTTTATGAAGTGTTGAAATGCATTTGTCATTTACATGGCCTAAACGATAATGCCAAAGGTAGGTGGTATTTAAATCATTAGATTTAAATTTCTTTATATTAATGTTATAGATGGACTTTTTATTAGTGTCTTCAATATTCATTATATAAAGACCATTCATTCGAGGAGCATATCTATAGAAAATGTTATCATGAGAAATGGAGCATTTATTATTCTTAATAATAAACTTAAAACTATCCTTGTCCAAACAAGAAATAGAAACAATATTCCTGCTCATAGCAGGTATATAATAACAATTTTTCCAACTCAAAACAAGTCCACTAAGCAAAGCTAACTCATAAGTTCCTACAGCTAAAGCAGCAACTTTTGCTCCATTTCCAACGCGTAGGTCCACTTTGCCTCTAGCCAAGATCCTACTCCTTTTTAGTCCCTGCACATTTGTACAAATGTGAGAACCTGATCCGGTATCTAATACCCAAAAATCAGAAGTAGATAAATTGACTTCTATAATATGAATACCTGAAGAGGATGCACCATCACCCTTCTTTTTCAGATCTTCCAAGTAGAGCTTGCAATTTCTTTTCCAATGACCCAGTTCATTTCAAAAATGGCATGCTCCTTCTTTGGGCAGTTTAGCCTTAGGTTGAGGCTTGGGCTTCTGAAAGTCCTTAGTAGCCTTTACCTTCCTTTTCATTCCTTTTCCTTTGTTAACCATCAGAACAACTTTGGTATTCTTGATGTTCTGCTCAGCAGTCTTAAGCATCCCATGTAATTCAGAAACAGTCTTCTTCATATTATGCATGTTGTAGTTCATAATGAACCCATCAAATGCATCAGGCAAGGATTGGAGAACAATATCAACAGCCAACTCTTGGGTGATTTCAAGACCAATTTTCTGCAAGTGATCAAGATGACCCTTCATCTTCAGAACATGTGGACTGACTGAGCTGCCATTAGTCAACTTGTAAGAGAGTAAAGCCTTGATGGTGGCAAACCTCTCAATTCTATCTTTCTCTTAGAACATTTCCTTTAGATGACCTATCATGGTATAGGCCTCCATTTCCATCAGTTGCTTCTGAAGCTCTGATTCCATGCTACCAAGCATGAGGCAAGTGACATCAACAGAATCATTGGCATGCTTACTATAAGCATCCTTTTGTGCTTTGGGAGCA
>CATIWO010144516.1:0-17315 GCA_949673435.1 Macaranga tanarius | reverse complement strand
AAACTATTATCTTTCTCCTTATAGTAACAGGTTGAAGAGTTTTGAAAGGATATGAAATATCATTTTTGATGCATATATTTCAAACCAATCAAAAAAGAAAATATGGATTTTATGCTGATGCACAAAATTGTAAAAATAATTTTATATATGCTTTCTGATGCGGGTACTCTATCATCTTAGCTCCGACATAGACTTTAGATCTTCGTTGGTCAAGAATAAACAAGGTGAGGCGGGTTTTGGACTGGCCAAAACCCCTCCAACGATCAAGTCAGTGAGAGCCCAGAGAGAAAATATCCCGAGTAGGGAAAATAGTGAACTTCATTCATAATTAAATGGAAGGAGTTGAATAACCAAAGTGGCTTCTGTAAAAACTAGAGAAAGAAGGAGAAGAAGAAGAAAAATGAAGAAGAAGATGAACCTTAAATCTTTAGATTATAGAGCTTTTATATAGCATTAGTAGTTGGTGGTAGGTGAGTGAAGCATTTAATGCTTTGTCGGGGAAAAAGGGAGACAGCACATTTTCCGTGCAGGCTTCATGTTTTCTAAGTAGGCTTCATATTTCTTGAGAGGAATTTTCCTTATAGGTTGGGTTCAACCGGCTGTTGGGCAAATGTCTGAGTGGAGCAATTGACTAGTTAAATGACCATGAATGGTCCCACCAGAGGGATTAGCAGGTTCACTTTTCCACGTGGCACTCCCTGATTGGTCAGGTACTTTTTATGTATCATCAGTAGTCCCCCATCTTAGTCCTAAGACCAAGTACAATTGGTCTTAGGAAGATTCTTGCTTATAAACTCATGCCTTGCAATCATGCATTTTGGGTTTAATTGATTCTTCTTGGGGGAGAGTCTCCTTAGGGAGGATATTTATACCACAAGTCCATGGGGACATGGGACTCTCACTTGTGGAGAGGTTTTGACTTCCTAATTTAATTGATTCTCTATGTAGAGATCCTCCTTGTAGAGGTCGATCGGTGCATAGGAAGGATTTGTATTTCTTAAATCCTCATGGTATGGAGTCTCACTTTTGGAGAGTGCCTCACTTTTGGAGGACTAGATTAGAAGTTGAAGGGTTTGGTCCCTTTATGTTTTAGAGTCTACCTCCCATGTGGGATTCTGAAATAGCTTCCCCTTGAGGGAAGATTGTAATTCCTGAGTAGACATTTCTATTAGGGAAATGTTACTCCCATGGGGGAGTTGGAGATTCCTGAGCGGGAATATCCTATATAGAAATTCTTATAGAGGAATTTTTCTCCTACGAGGGAGTTTGATAACTTCAAATGAGATTTTTTTGTAAAGAACCTTTGTTCCCATGGAGAAGTTAAAGATTCTGGAGTGGACCTTCCTTTAAACAAGATTCCGCTCCCTTAGGGGAGATTCAAGTCTTTGAAAGGGAATTTCCTGTGGAGAGGGAGCTTCAAATCTTCAAGCTTTAACGGGGATTTTCCTGTAAAGCTCCTATGAGGGAGGTTCAAGTCTTCCTAACTGAGAATTTTCAATGGAGGAAATTTTACTCCCAAAGGGGAGGCAGATATTCTTGACTAGAGGAAATATTGCTCCTATATGGGGAGAATTAGATCTTCTATTGAATTTCTTTATAGAGAAAATTTCACTCCCTTAGGGGAGTTGGAGATATCTAAGTGGAAATTTCCTGTGAAGGAAATTTCTCTCCCTTGGGGGAGGTAGAGTTCTTCGAATAGAGTTTCTTATGGAGGAGATTCTGTTCCCATGTAGGAGGTTGATATTCCTGACTGAGAATTTCTAATGGAGGAAATTTTACTCCCTAGGGGGAGGCTGATATTCCTGATAGAGAATTTCCTATGAGGCTCTCCTGGGGGAGGTTCAGGTTTTCTTGACTGAGAATTTCCAATGGGGAAAATCTCGATCCTATGGGGGGAGGTTGAATCTTCGAATGAAAATTTCCTATAAAGGAACTTTACTCCCATGAGAGAGTTGGAGGTTCATGGGTGGATATTCTTGTGAAGTTTTTCTTTCTTAGGCGAATTTGATATCTTCGAATGAAAACTTCTTGTAGAGAAAGTTCCACTCCCTTGGAGGAGTTAGATATATCTGAGTAGAAATTTCTCACTGAGGAATTCTTTCTCTTGACTTCTTCACTTGATTTCTATGTCTGAGGAGTATAATTAGAAGATAACCCTTCATGCTGCTGACTTTTACTCATTTGGATGGTATAATTTCCTAGAGATGGTCTGGAGGCATTTTCCCAACAGGGATTTTTCCTACTTTAATATTGTAGGAATGGATTCAGAAAGTCACCGGGAAGGGGTTTATCCCTCTCATGATAAGTCTGCTCCAAGTCTTAAAATCATGATGGATTATCAAGTTGTCTCGTTTACTATGTTGATGATAGAGTTTCCCTTTTCAAGGAGAAAAATCTTGCTCAGGGACAGGGTGATAATATCATAAGAGAAGTGTACATATTTGTAAAATTCATTGTTGTACTTAAACAAGAAAGGTAGCAATTTATGCAAATGCTATATTGCTTAGGTTATTAGGAACCTAAACATTAGTTCTCTTTTCTCAAAGGGAACCTTATGGGGTCAGGATTTCACCTGAAGGATAAACATAATTAACCTAGGCAATAAAAGAAAATATCTAAAGCTTGTCAGGAATAACTTTCCTGAGTAGGATAAAAAATATAAGGCAGCTTTCATGTATAGGAAAGGGTTCATGCTTCATGGCTAAAACATGCATTATCATAAAGCAATTATAAGAACGTCATTATTAGAGATATTAGAAAAGGAAAACTTATCTGGTAAGCTGTGAGTAGTCTTGGAGATTTCTTGTAAATATTTTATATCCAAATGAATAAACCCAACTAGCACTGAGGAATATGATCCTATCCTTTTGCTTTTGATCTGAACAAGATGCATATGCAGATTCCATAATGATAAAGGATTCCTTTTTCTGAAAATCACTGCTTAACAATATTCCTTGACCTTTGAGGCAGCAAAAGTGAAAATCGATGATTTCCTGAGTGGATATTTCTAGAGTAGAAATTTCCTAAGTGGTGCTGGTGCTCATGACAGTTCTAGCTTCTTAGTTGAATCAACCGATCAGTAAATCCGGTGTAGGTGAAAGGCATTTGGCCAGAAAAATAAAGACTCTACTGTAGGGGATCGTTCGCTCAGGAAAAATCACTAAATCTTGTGTCGGTGAAAAAACTGTAGCTGCTCGGGATTTTTACCAACTCAGCGTAAATGAACTCATACTCCTAAAGATGGGATTTAAGATAATGGTAATAGTAATAGGCTTACAAGAAGGCCAGTAAACCACATATTATTGTTGGATTATTCATCACCTTGGCTTTTTTTCATGGAAATAAGCTTAAAACTCATTGTTCAACTTGGGTTTTTGAATAAATGTGAAATCTCAGCAAAAATGGGGCATTTTGACAGCAAAGAAAATTATTTATTTAGAGGCTATAGTGGTTGTTTGCTTAAGGCAGTAGATATGTCACCTTTAACCCAAATTTACACAACTAATATGGCAAAGGCAAATAAAATGAAAGCAAGAAGATTGCTGAAACAATTATTTCTTTATAGCCCAAATGAAAGCAGCAGAAAATAAATAAGAAAGCAAGGAAAAGGGATCATTTTACATGACAAAAATTACTCTTTCCCCACAGACGGCACCATTCTGATGCAGGTGCTCCATCATCTTAGCTCCAACATAGACTTTAGATCTCTGTTGATCAAGAATAAATAAGGTTAGGCGGGTTTTGGACTGGCCAAAATCCCTCCGACGATCAAGTCAGTAAGAGCCCAGAGAGGAAATATCCCGAGTAGGGAAAATAGTGAACTTCATTCATAATTAAATGGAAGGAGTTGAATAACCAAAGTGGCTTCTATAAAAACTAGAGAAAGAAGGAGAAGAAGATGAAAAATGGAGAAGAAGATGAACCTTAAATCTTTAGATTGTAGAGCTTTTATATAGCATTGGTAGTTAGTGGTAGGTGAGTGAAGCATTTAATGCTTTGTCGGGAAAAAGGGAGACAGCACGTTTCCTGTGCAGGCTTCGTGTTTCCTGAGTAGGCTTCATATTTCTTGAGAAGAATTTTCCTTACAGGTTGGGTTCAACCAG
The DNA here is from genome assembly GCA_949673435.1 of Macaranga tanarius. Classification (NCBI taxonomy): domain Eukaryota; kingdom Viridiplantae; phylum Streptophyta; class Magnoliopsida; order Malpighiales; family Euphorbiaceae; genus Macaranga; species Macaranga tanarius. Next base: position 13,212 of record CATIWO010144516.1, on the reverse strand, counting down.
CTGTTGGGCAAATGTCTGAGTGGAGCAATTGACCAGTCAAACGACCGTGAATGGTCCTACCAGAGGGATTAGCAGGTCCACTTTTCCACGTGACACTCCCTAATTGGTCAGGTACTTTTTGTGTATCATCACTTCCTTTCATTCATACTGAGTTAATCAAAATTTTGAACAAAAAACTTAAGAAATTTAAAAGGTTGTTAAGAACCAAGTAAGAAGTATAAAACTTTTTGATCCTCAAATTCATGCATGACCTATGTCAGAAATTAGAAGAAAAAAGTGTTTAATTAAAAAACCATTATTTAAAATACTAGCTTCTATTTCTCCTTTAACATGCATTTTGAACTTATTGGCTGAATCAAGTCCTTATTTTATTTTCTTATGAAAACATTTTTAGTATCCAACTGACTTACAAGGATCGATAGGGGATACAGACAGAAGGAGAAGAAGAATCAAAGTTAAAGATTATGAATGGCACCACAGAAATATAAAATAAAATAAATTAAAACAAACATGAAATTAAAATAAACTTAAAATAAATTAAAGCAAACAAATATAATAAAATAAAAATAAACTTATTACAAATGATTTACTGCTTTGTTAAACCTACTAGAATCTCAAAGATCACGACCCGGGTATCAACAGTAAATAAAATAAAACATTAAACTAAAATAAATAATAAACTAAAACACTAAAATAAAACATAATATAATCATAAATTAAATTATGTATGCATGAACACAATTAATCAGGTGGGTGGGCCAACTATATGAATGACATGCATTATATATATATATATATATATATATATATATATAAGTTTCAGGCGGCAGAGCCGACCTTAGGCATTCAAGATACTAAAAGTATACTAAAAATAAATAAATTAAATAAACATAGTTTTGTTACCTTTTCTTGTTTATTTCCTTAAAGCAAATATATAATACAATATTAGTTCTGGGTTTTGGCAATAAGAGCCTTACAAAAGAAAATTAAAATTTTTGGAGATACAAATCCTTGGTTTAAAATGAGAGAAAAGAAGAATAGAGGAAGATAGAAAGAAAGGAAGAAAAGAATTAATGTAAACTTCTTTTCTTTGCCTCCTTATATAGAACTAAAAATGACACTATTTGGACATAGATTTTACTGTTCATGAATAGTATCCTATCCCCCACTTACAACCGTAATACTGTTCATGAATAGTACTTTTGAATAGTAATTTTGTTATTATATTCCAGTGACATCCCCACTGGGATAGGAAATGGTACAAAGAGTCTGGATAGATTATGCATTATGATACTATCCAGACTATAATCACTATTAGAGAATACCTCAAATGCTTCAGGCTCAAGTAACGGTGGGACATAAGTTTTAACAGCGTCCATATAGAGCTTTCCTAATAGTGATGGATTATTAGTCTTAATAGGGATCTTATAATTGGGGAAAACTTTGAGGGAGTGTTTGCAGACCCAAATTTATTATTGATTATCCATGACATGGAGTTTGAACTTCATCTACTCAGCCAGTTCAACTTCCTTCGGCATTTCAGCATGCATGAGAAGACGATATGTGATATATTAGGGAATTGAACATTCAGAACAGAACCAATCAACTATATGAGCAGCTCGGATAAATAATGAGTTTACTACTGGTTTTATTCTGATGAAGTGGTAGGGTCTTTCTAGTCCATTGACCCATTCCATCCCTACACTGTGAAGTTGGATGACTAATTTGTAAATCCCTACTGAAAAGGTTGTTTCAATAGTCTGTCGGAGCTTATTCCCAAGAATACGCAGAGGGCACAGAGGTTCTTCATAAACAATAATTTATTCAATGAGTCCATACTCCATCAGAGTCTGAAAAGTGATGACTGTTATTTGTCACTCGTGCAGATCAATAAACTCAATAGGACTTTCATCCTATCGGGCAAGGTTGATGTGGACTTTGTAAATAGAGAACTCCAGTTGGCATTGGCAGTTATTTCTTTCCAAGGAAATTTCAGTTCCACAAGCACATGTCTCTACTAGTAGTAACATATTATCTTTATACCGAGTATGCTGAACTACATATACTCCAGGGATTGTGAAAGTGCCAAGGCAGATTTCCCTGAGCATATTTTGGCAAGAAATATATTTATTATAAAAATTTATTTTTCTTTTTTCTAAAATATTTTCTTGAAGTTCTCTAGGCAAAAGTGGATAAAGACTTCCTGGCAACTGAAAAAATTCTCTAGACTCCATAGTTTCTATATTGGACTCTCTAAGATACTTATGTACGACCTCTCATAAATGTTCATTTTCTAATTGTAATTTGCTAATTATATGAGTTAATGCAGTGACACCTATGCACGATGAATCAGCAATAAGTGTAGTACAGTTGCTATGTTGATCATGGACCTCTACTAGTGACCTTTTTTTTTATGTAGATGCAGATGCAGATATAGACAAAGTTTCTATATTACCATTGTCTATCTAATAAAAGTTATTAACATTTCTAAATGAGGTAAAAATGTTTACTTTATTTTTCTTAAGCAAAGTATGACCTGGACTACTGTCGTCTAATGCATGAAAAAGATAATGTCCATTGCTAAATGATTTTTCTAAAACTCAATTTTTAGAATTAAGTTCACTAAAGTAATGTGCAAGTGAATAACATGTTATGATTTTTTGTTTGACAGTGCAAAAGGACCACACGTTGTCAAGAAGACATTTCTGCTCAGATGTCAATTCTACCCCTTCATTAGGATGAAAGCATAGATATGTTCCACACAAATCTGGCAGATAGCATTTTCCAAAGGTGATAATGGCCGCTTTGATGAACTGCTACTATCCATCTGAAAAGTAAAATGTAATAATACACTAAGCATTGCTACTAAAAGTGAGTTTCTAAAATTATTATTTAATAATGGCTATATGAAATGCAAGTTTCTACAGTACATTTATGCAAAACTAATTAGTAATAGCTAAGTTATGCTAAAGCTTCCACATGCTTCTGTCCTGTAAGAGTAAATAAAATTAGTACAAAACTTAAAAATAGAATAAAAATGCTATTATTTTGAGAACAAATACTTTATTTTGTAAACACATAATTACTTTGTATTTCTTTTGTCATCATGCCTATCTCATGCTAATAAATAGAATTATCTTTTATCAGGTTGAGATATTTGTGGTTTGGGTTTTGTAATAAAAGGAAAAGACAAAGTTATATGTTTACTTTTGAAATTGATGGAAGCATGCGTAGTCTTGTAGGGAGTAATTACCTTTATGAATGGAGTCCCTAAGATTACTGCATGACCTATGTTAGAAATCAGAAAAAAATGTGTTTTAATTAAAAAACCATTATTTAAAACACTAGCTTCTGTTTTTCCTTCAATATATATTTTGGACTTATTGGCTGAATCAAGTCCTTATTTTATTTTTTTATGAAAACATTTTGGCACAAGACCAATTTTAATATAGCTCAAATCAGCTCCTGTATCAAATAAAGCAACTGTATTGATTTTAAAATTTTCATAAAAAACCAAAGTAAGCTTTATAAGATACTTTCTTGAAACAACTTGATTTAGAGCATAAAGATAATCTTATAGAAGTTTATCTAGATTTGCTAAAGCCTAGTTTTCTAAAAGATCTTAGGTTTCATCATCACTAGACTCTTCAGCTACCTTAGAGACTAGAAGTTGAATCAACTTAGAATCTTTTTGCTATTTTTCTTTAAGTTATTTAATTTCAGACTTAATAATTTTTGCCTCTAACTGTAATTCCTAGATGGTTCCTACTGGTTTCTTACTTCCTTTTTTCTATTCAAAATGAATGTAAGATTATACATACCAGTACTGGTATAAGGAAGTTCAGAAGCTTTTATTTTGGGTTTCTCTTCCAAGGATTTTCTAAGTTGATTGAGACATTTTTTTTGTATATCAAGATCATTGACATGTTAGATAATATTTAAAATTATGGTTTATTCACAGGTGAGAACATTAACCTATTTTGGTTCAGACTCAAAGTGTGATCCAAGATCAGAAGATGTAGTAGTTGTAAGCTCATCAATCTGAGGGTTATCTTCTTCAGAAGATAGGTTAAAGTTAGATTCGGATTCAGAAGTTTCAATTAATAAAGCTGTCAACTTTGCTAGAGTTTCTTCTTATAATCCTAACTCTTGGAATTTTTTGGAAACCCTGCAATACCTGGAAATATGACCTTTTTTTGCCACACTTATAACAAGTGACGTCTTTAAGATCAGAATTCCTAGGTTTGAATATGTTGGATTTCCTAGAGTCTTTTTTATAAGGTTTCTTATAATAAGACTGTTCTTAAGGTTTGGATTTAGAATATTTCCTTAATTCTTTAGTTTCTTATGAGAAGATGGCTTTCCTGAGGATGAATTTTTTTAGTAGTTGCCTGAACAGGTTCGGTTTTGCATAGAGCAAGAGTAGGATCAAACTATTTACAAAAAGTTCTTACTTCCTATTTGGTCTATTTCAATTCTCTTTTGAGATGTTTTCAGAGTTTCAAATCCTGACAGATTTTCAGACCTTCTTTTTGGGTTAAACTGATCATTTCACCATAGGTGAGTTGATCATAAGGAATGATTTGGCTTCCAAAGGTTTGTCTAATAGAATTTCTAATCTTTTTGCCTAACAAAATAGGAAGTCCTGCAAGAAATTTTTCTTTCCAAAAAGGCTGATTAGAGTCTTTCCTAAGTATGACTCTAGAGAGGAAAGTTGACTTTTATTCCTAGAAACTGCTAAGGTTTTTACACCTAAGATTGGATAATAAGTCTACATTTTTATCTTTGAGGTGTGAAGCGTCACCTAGGAAATATAATATCGTCAAAATGAGGGTTGACACAGCATCTTAGATTGGATTACCTAGATGGTCAAGGATGGGTTCTCTACCTTTACCTATTTGGATGGCATAAAGGATGTCCAATTGTTGTTGGGGAGTGAGATGGTAATCCCACCATCCTTTCAATAGTCCTAAAAATTCGACTATGAGGTGTTCTGCAATGGTTCTATCAGATGTACCTACTTAGGTCTTATAAGCATTAGATGCTATGGTCATTTGTTATAAAAAGTTTAAGATTTGGTACTCAGTTATACCATCAATGCTCCATTCGTAAATATTACTGGCATTGAATTTTGGTTGAACTATGGCACTAAGTTGGATACCCAATTCTAGTTCTAGGAACTTGTTTTAGTAATAACTTATTTGAGAATATGGACTGGGCCAGTGAAGTTTAACAACTTCAGGAATTGGTTTTTGGGTTGCTTCACCATCAGATATAGCCTCATGGGCCTTGTCCAAAACACTCACACTTTGTTGGATAGATTGTGGTATATTAGGGACTACAGAAGTAGAGGGTTTTATTCTGCTTAATTGGTCTTTAATGGCCTGGAGGAACTCGGCTTTGTTGCTCCTAACCTCTTATTGGGCTGAGGTAGAAATTTAATAAGGCTTGAACATGGGATTTTTAAGTTTTTTACTTATTATTCCTACTGACTCAGAGGAAATAATATGGTTTTGGGATTGTCCTTCTATTCTGGAAAGATGTTTACCTATAGTGTTCATGTGTGCATTTGTATAGTTATTTTGGAACACTATATTTTTTAAATTGGCAGAGTCACTATCCTAAGGTTGTTTGAAAGGATATCTTTTATGACTTCTGGACCTATAGGGATTTTGAGCTTCCTAAGAGGAGGATGTTCAGACTCAATAGGCTGACCGTCTGAAATTTCTCAAACTATAACCTTTCTCCTAGTGGTAACAGGATGAAAAGTTTTGAAAGGATATGAAATATTATTTTCTGATGCATATATTTCAAACCAATCAAAAAAAGAAAATATGGATTTGATGTTGATGTACAAAACTGTAAAAACAATCCTGTATATGCTTCTTTTCATTTAGAAAATACTTAAAGAACCATAAAAAATTTTCTAAATTATGGGATGCATAAAAATCCTTATGAAATTTGGTTTTATCAACCTTAAACTCTTTTTTCAAAGCATTGAGTTCATGGGCTATATTTTTTGTAATAGCCGAAGCTGTTGGAGAATTTATAGGAGATGGGCTATTTATTTTTGGCTAGGTTTCATTGTAGATGGGCCTGGGTATTCTGGCACTGTAATCTATATTTTGTAGAGAGGTATTTGGTAAATCTGAAGTTGAATACTTGGGAGGTTGAGGGCTGAATGGTAGATTTATGACTTTTGGTAGATTTTGGTGTAAATCTGCCTGGTTTTCTTATGTTGGTCTGTATAGAAGATAAATTATAGAAGGAATTTAAGAAATTCTTCTTAGATCTATACTTTCTAAAGAATGATCAGAAAGTCTAGAGCTGGTAGAAGTTCTATTAAAATAAATTTTTACTTTTTCCATCATGGTATTAGGTGATATCCCTAATAGGTGTGTTTGGTACTTGTACCTCTGGTGTTTGGGGTTCAGGTTCAACAATTCCTTAAAGAATCCAATCCTCTGGAAGGGTTATTTGTTTTCACTGAATGGGTTTTGGTATGACCATGTTGGATCTGGTAATGTCAATTTATAGTAAAAGGGTTTCTCTTTTTCTGCTTTGAAAATAATGTTTTGTGTTGAAGGCCGACATCATAGCTTTATAATGCACTTTAAAAATTAATGTAACTGGGATGGATCCTTCAATCATATAGTAATTATGCATTTTAATTTATAAAACCAATGATTTCAAAACATTTTTGTCACTGAGAGAAATAGTAAAGTTTGGATAACAATCAAACGAAACTGAACCTTTACAGAGACTAGACTCTATGGTACCTAACATGAAATCCTCAAAGGTTTTAAACCTAGCATCTCTAAGAGTTGCTAAAATGGATGTATTTAATCCTTCTCTGGATAAAGGTTTTAGGCCAACATGTACTAATCCGATGTGGATGTACTTATAGCCCTTGGTTTTATGCCTGTTTAAAGCACTTTATGAAAATAAATGAATCGTTTCAAGTAGTTTAGAAAGCTAGATATCCCTTTCCTCGATTTTGATAGAAAAATCAGTTTTAAAAAGAGTTAATCATAAAGATTTATAGATCTGATCTTTCTGGATTTTGGAAATTTCCCAATCATCAATGGATTTTTTAAAATCCTCAATAGTGATTTCTTCACTACTGATCACATCTCTTGTGGTCTTAGAAGAAGATGAAACAGAGGAAGAAGAAGAAGTGGTTCTATAGAAAATCGAGTTCATGATTTAAAAAACCTATGATTCAAAATACAGATACACTTACTTCGAACTGGCTAAACCAATGGCCTCATTGCCTCTCCTCGGTCTTACTGCTGAGACCACCTGTTTCTAAATCTCTCGGTGCACCAAATATTTCTTAGACAATTATTTTTAAACACTTCAAAAACAATTACTGTAGAGATCTCTACAGTAATTGGGACCTTCTTGGACAACACTCGGGAAAATATGACTTTTATTTGAAATACTCCCCTCCAGTAATGCCTTACTTCCTTTTGGACCCATAGTTCCATCAGGATAGGGACCCGACTTTCACTTTGAAGATATATTAGAAAAATCCACAAAAATAAAATTTAGCAATAAAAATATGGACAGAGGATAAAATATCCAAAACTTTTAAGGAATCTACCATTCACCAACAGTACCAACCCAGACAATGAACTATTCATCTACAGTACTTAGCGCTAATGGAGGACAGGATACTATTCATGAACAGTAAATCCATGTCCAAATAGTGTCATTTTGAGTTCTATTTAAGGAGGCAAAAGAAAAGAACTTTTTCATTAATTCTTTTCTTCCTTTCTTTCTCTCTTCCTCTCTTCTTCTCTTCTCTCATTCTAAACCAAGGATTTATATCTCCAAAAATTTTAATTTTCTTTTGTAAGGCTCTTATTATCAAAACTCAGGACTAATCTTGTATTATATATTTGCTTTAAGAAAATAAACAAGAAAGGTACCAAAACTATGTTTATTTAATTTGTTTATTTTTAGTATACTTTTAGTATCTTACATGCCTAAGGCCGGCTCTGCCGCTTGAAGCTTATATATATATATATATATATATATCATGCATATCATTCATATGGTTGGCCCAGCCACCTAATTAACTGTGTTCATGTATACATAATTTATTTTATAATTATTTTATTTTTTATTTTAATGTTTTAGTTTATTATTGTTTTAAGTTAATTATTTATTGTGGATACCCGTCTCGTTATCTTTGAGATTCTGGCAGGCTTAACGAAGCAATAAATCGTTTAATTTATTTTTATTTTATGTTTATTTTTGATGTACTTATTTTAATTTTATGTTTATTTTGTTTTATTGTTATATTAATTTATTGTTGTGTTATTCATAATCTTCAACTGTGATTCTTCTTCTCCTTCTGTCTGTATCCCCTGTCGATCTTTGTAAGTCAGTTGGTATATATATATATATATAAAATAAATGGAAAGAAATATTATTAGTCAAAAAGATAAAAGAAAATTGAAGCGTATAATCTCATAAAATTTCTGATAACCTCATATAAAATTTCGAAACTAATCTTAATCGATGTGTGTGAGAAGAATTAAAGATATATAATTATAAGGGAAACTACAAATAACTACTTTGTGATTTGAGTTATTTTTAACTAGAGGCATATTGCAAATTTTAAAGCTACTCTATGATTCAATTTATTAGCACCTAGAAGCAATTAGTATTGACACTATTTAAAATGATGATGTGATATGAAAAAATGAATTTTCAACATCGTTATATAATTTTAGTTTCCAGTTGAAATCAAGTGAAATCACATTATAGTTATTTGTACCTTTTTCATAATTATATATTAAAATAAATTGATTTATTTTTATTTAAAATATTTATTTTAATTTATGAAAAAAAATATGAAGAGACTATTATTTTTTTATTTGATATTTTTATTAACTTTTGATATATTTATTTTAGTTATTTTCTATTTTATTTAAGAAAACTTATATTTTTATTGTTATTTTTGTAAATAAAATAAAATTATTTTATAAAAAATATTTTAAAATTTACAAAAAAAAAGTTAGTAACTTGTGGTATTTATGAAAAAATTTTACTTTAATAACTCTTTTTAATAGAACATGTTGGTTTTTTTTATAAAACAATAATATCAATTTTACATAATAACACTTTTAGTTATAAAAAAACTTTAACACTCTATGAAAAATATTTTTTATTTCCATAAAATAAGAAACTAATCAAAATATCTCAAACAAAAAATTTAAAAATTTATTAAACTTTATATTTTTTTATAAATCAAAATAAATATTATCGAAGAATAATAAATAATAATAATTTTTAGGGATAAATATAAAAAAGTACCATGTGGTTATATGTATTTTCACTTAAAAACTTGTGATTTTTTTCATGACATTTAAAGGTGTGTGGTTTTATTTTTTAACATTTTAATATCCTATCAACTAATATTATCATTCTTTTATAATAAAATTTTAGTATAACGCCACTTTTCACTAATAAAAATGTTTTACATATGATTACTGTCAATATAACTATTAAAAAACTTTTAAAAATATTATAAATTTATTTTAAAAATATTTCTTTTTATTCCTAATAAAATTAAAAATACATCTTATTTTATTTTTTTGGATTTATTTAAGTTAGTTGAATGATATACTACTTGATAAATTGTTTTACTATTAAATATTCATATTATTTTAACATTACATTATGTATTTTTCATAATATTACTGAGTAAAGTACTAAAATGTAAGTAGAATCAAACCACAGATTCTTAAGTGTTACAAAAAATATTATAGTCCTTTAAGTGAAAAAGTGTCTAACCATATTGTACTTTTTTGTACTTATCCCTAATTTTTATCAATAACTTATTTTATTTGAGAATATTTATTTTAATTTATGAAGAAAATATAAATATATTATTAATTATTAATTAATATTTTTATTTGATATTTTATTATTTTTTATATTTTAATTATTTTCTACTTTATTTTAAATATTTATAATTTCTATTATTACTTCACTATAAATAAAGTAAAATTATTTTAATTATTTTATAAAAAAATTTTAAATTTACAAAAAAAAAAAGGTGATAATGTATATAAAAAAAATAACTTGCCGTATTTGTGAGAAAAACTTCACTTTCATAAAATATATAACTCTTTTCATAAAGTCGTTTTTACAAAAAAAAATAATAATAATAATAATAATGTCAAATTTTATATAATAACATTTTTAGTTATAAAATAGCATTAACATTTTTTACAATGGTAAAAACTAAAAGTTGAATACTCAAATGATAAATATGATATTAAAAAATTATCAGTTTAATCCATAATCATGGTAAAAGAATGAAACTTAAAGGTGAAATATTATATGCATTCTGATAACACAACGTGAATCTCACTTCAAAAAAAAAAAAAACACAACGTAAATCTAACATGAAAAAACTTATTGAAATTTATGCCTTTAAGTCAGTATCAGATCGACACGATAATAACACAATTTATTTTAAGTCATATTACAAATTCATTTGCTAATTCAAAATAATATATGGACCCATTTATTATATTGTGTCACTGGTTAACCCACTAAAAAATACATCAATAATTTATATATTTTGTCAATAGAAATTAAATTATATATAATACATGATATTTTATACATTATATATATAATATAAATTAGGCTATATAAAAATATATTACAAATATAATATATATAAGTGATATATTAAATAGGCCTAATTACCTAACAAATTCTGAACTTCGCACTTTTCAATCATTTTAGCATGCTTTTTTAATTTTAATTTCAGTATTAAATTATATTTGTTTTATTAAATTTAACATTTGATAAATATTATGGTAATTAATGTTTCGAAGCCTCCTTTTAATTTAAAAAGTATAAAATTTTAATAAATTAGTAAAAAAAAATTTCTTAAAATACACTATTTTAAAGTGAAAAAATATTTCAGTGCTACATAAGTAATTATAAATGTATAAGATTACTTAAAAAATACACTTTAAAAATGGAGTTTTTTTTATTTATTTAAAAAAAATGACAAATGTGGTTTTTAAATCACTGGTTGCTAATTAAAATAGCGACATAATTTAAATTCCATTACTAATTGGAAAAAAAAATTAACAACAGATTTTAATCTTTTTTTAAAATTTAAAGTACCTTTTCTTCACTGCTATCACGAGAAGATTTTTACCAACTCATTTAATTGTTTTTCTTTTTAATTAAAATAAGTATTGGTACCATATTAGTACTAAACCACTAAAATAATTCATCAGATGTTAACTACGATAAAACAAATATAAGTTTAACACTGAAATTATTATTTTTAAGAAAAAAACATGCTCAAAATATTAAAAGGTGTAAAGTTTATAATTTTTTTTTTTTTTTTGTAAATTGTTAAAAAAATATATGTTAAAATTTTTAAAACGTATAAAATTCAGGATTTTTTAGATAATTAAACCTATTAAATATGTTAATTAAACATGTTATATCAAATTATACCAATTATATAAATTCAATTTAGATTAATTTATATTTTTTAAATAAATAAAATTTTTGTGTTTGAGTTAAAAATTTATAACACAGTCATGCCATATTCACTTTGACCCATGTAATATGAGGGTACTATCAGAGTGACATGAATTTGATACGTGAACTTGAATGTTCTAAACGAGCTTAGCTGTTAGTGAATTATTTGAAATTTGACTTGATAAAAGTCTATTTAAGCTTATATATTAAAATTCGTTTAATAAACAAACTAAACTTGAGCTACACAAAACTTGACTCGTGAACAAGCTCAAAAAATATTTTGTGAGCTAACTCATAATTTTGATGTATTAATAATTAAATATTAGATATATAATATATAATTTTTATTCATAATAAATTTTAAAAATATTTAAAAATATATTATTAGAATAAAATTATAATTTTCATTAAATATATTATTATTTATTTAGTAAATAATTTATTTTAAAATCTTCCATGAATAATTTTATTTTATAATTTATATTTTTAAATAATTTATAAACTCATAAACAATTCATGAACAAGAAAATGGTATAACAAACTTAAATTTGGCTCGAGCTCAATTTTATAACCCTACCTACCTGTGGACACATGGTCTGACCCGGCCCACGATGCAAAAGCCCGATGATGAAAAAATAACAAATAAACTCAAATATGCAAAGGAATTGGATTTTGACCCAATTATGAGAGACCCAAGCACACTCCAAACCCACTAGACCAAACCCACCAAACCAAAACCCATCAGAGTCCAAATAACCTACAGTCCAATTGAACCAAACCCATCAGAGCCCATTAAATCAAGTCCAAAACCCATAAAAAAACCCTAATAGATAAAAAATCTCTATAAAAAGGAAGAGAGGAAACCCTACAAAAAAAAAAAAAAAAAAAAGAAAGAAGGGAAAGAAAAAAAAAAAAAGGAGAATGTGGCTAGGAAAAAAAGCTATAGAGAAATAGAAAGAAAACCCTATAAAAAAGGCATGAACTATAAACCAAAAGGAGGAATTAAACTTTGCATTGTTGGAGGCCTCTGTTCATCATCACACTTCTGAGGGCAAATCCATTTTTACAATAATATTTTTATTCTTTTTTTCATATATTTTATTGATTTTGATTGCTTTTGTGAATTATTTTTAGATAGATTTTATTATTTGAATTGTATTATTTGCATAAAAGTTTTTTATTATTTTTTATATTTTTATTTTATATTATTGTATTTTTATTAAATTTTTTGTACATTTGATTATTTGTTTAATTCTTATTATTTTATTATTTAATTGTTTTTGTTGGAGAAAATTGTTGTCAAAATTATTTGACAAAAGTGATTCGGTACTGTTGCCGAGCTTTCCTTTTTTTTTTTTAAGTGTTGGCAACAGTGACCAATTGTGTTTGCTAAGTTTTTTTTTATGGGCCGGCGTTTCTTTCTAATTATGAGGCAGTAGTAGGGGTGTTCATCGGTCGGTTCGGTCGGTTTTGGGCTATTTTTCTGACCGAACCGAAATAACTGAATTTCAAGAATATAGAACCGAACCGACCGAATTTCACTGTAGAACCGAACCTATTTCGAACCGAAATTTTCGGTTCGGTTTTCGGTCGGTTCGGTTTTATGGGTTTTAACTATTCAAATTTATAAATTATGCCAAAATCCATTTTTTTCAACTTGTTTCATATTTTTTCAACTTG
>CATIWO010144467.1:0-15885 GCA_949673435.1 Macaranga tanarius | reverse complement strand
CCAACCCAATGGATCTTCTTAGCTTTTGTACTTTGAAACCAGCAAAATCTCGTTATTTGTTGCTGGATGGATTTGACAACTTATTGGGAGCTTAAACATGGTCATTATATATGCTGGAATGGCCTGAATGACTGATTTTATTAACGTTTCGCTTCCTGCCCAAGAGAGTTTTTTCTTTCCATGCTTGTAGTTTCTTTTGGACTCGTTCAATCATAATGCTTGAGAGTTCCACCTTTGTTCTACCCCACTTTGAAGGTACTCCCAAGTAATTTGAGATAGCTTTAGTTTCTGTAATTCCCAGAATGGCTGTCATTTACTGTCAATCTTCTTCGGGTCTCCATCGAGGTGTTTAAGCTAAACAAGATCGCTGACTTGCCAAAGTTCAAAGCTTGTCCCGATGCTTTGGCATATTCTCCCAAAATAGCTTTTATTTTTTTAGCTTCTTTTTCCGTTGCAACACCATACAACATTGTATCGTCAGCAAACAAAGTGTGAGTGAGGACTAGGCAGTGGCGCGACATCTTGCCAGCTATCTCTTTCTCTTCCTATGCCTGAATTAAAAGTCTAGAAACAACATCAGATACAAAGATAAATAGGTAAGGGGAGAGAGGGTCCCCTTGCCTAAGCCCTCTAGAGTGATGTACATATAATTACACATTAATTTTAATTAATAAAATTAAATTCCTTAATAAATATGTAATTTTTAAGAATAATGATTTGTCTTTTAGAGAGGCATAAATAATGTTGTCTCTCACTCTAAAAAATTTCAAATTGTCACTTACTCATTTCAAATGCCTCCTACAAATAGGTAAACAAATAATTTTTAAAAGTAAAATTTTGTCTTTATTTAGTGAGAGACAGTACTATTTATGTTTTCCAGAGAAACATGTATGATTACCTAATTTTTAATTACTTTTCACCATACAAATGAAGACAGATATATTATTGCTCAAAACCTGGCAATACAGCAATACAGAAAAAAAAAAAAAAAAAAAAGAACAATTGGAGACAAGTCTCAAAATAAGAAACCACAATTACCAGCAGCCTAAATTATTTTGACTAGCAGTATTAGCAAAGTTGATTAACACTTAATCACAAATACATCTAAAAACATTTTCTTCATTTGCTGAAAAATCATTCTATTTCTGTAAATTTATGTGGAGTAAATAGTAGCTGAGAAAGCTTTTTCTCGTTTTGCTCTTGATATTTTTATTACCATATTTTTTCTGCAAAACCAAGAGACTTCCATGTTTCTTCTGAGAGGACTTCTTGCAGTTTCACAAGCTCGAAGTACTTCCATTCATATTACTTTGCTGAAGTTAATACCAAAAACACACATGTTTCACTGTGAACATGGCTTCTCACCTGCTTGTAATAATAGTATGTTCTATAACAGGTCCTATGGAGTGAATTAATCCTTTTTTTTTTTTTGTTTTTGGATGTAATCCTTTTTATTCTTTTGCAGTTTAATTTTTTAAATTTAAATTATTGATATTTAAAATTTATTAAATTTTAATTAATTTAATTTGATTAAAAATAATAAAAAATTTTATTAATTCATCTCAACATATCCTGTAGAGGAGAATAATTTTCTATTAACTAATCTCAGTGGTTGGATCGTTTACTCATTATTAAAATGTTAATTACAACTTTTGGTCCATCAACGTGCTTAGAAAATTCAGTAGAGGGCACTTTTCACAGGTCCACAAGTTGAAAAATCCAAAAATGAAAATGAAAAGGCGATTTAGATGCTAGACATTAAATGGATGGATTAAGAGCTGTGACGTGAGCCAAGAATGCAAGATAGAAACAGTACTGGCCTACAATGAATTATTATAACCCTCACACTCATGATCAGCATGGTTTATGGATTTTATTGAATAATTAATCAAATCTACGGTCTACCTTAAGCTTCAATAGAATTATTGGATTTTGTTTTCTTGCATGTACCATGACGCAGTATACTGTAGGACATATATATGTAAATTCACTGTGTAAGTTCTATAAATGATATGTATTCGTCTTGTGATCTAATGGAACTATATATATTCTACGCAAGAGCAAGATTTTTCAAAGTTTCAGTTGCTAATATAAAATGTTTAAGGCTCTCGGCAAAGTTCTTTGGCCCTTTTCCGATTACAGCTAAAGTTGGTACAATAGCTTAAAAACTTCAATGGCCCCATGTTTTTCATGTTTCATTTCTTAGGAAGAAACTTGGAGATGATATGACGTATGTTCTTCAGAAAATATTTGATTTTTAATTACTTTTTGCCACTGCAAATTAAGTATTGTAAGAATTACAAACACAATTTTAAATTTTTTTTGGTGATCAAACCAAAGATATATTATTGCTCAATTACTTGCCGTACAGCTAAAAAAAAAAAAAAAACTTGAGAGACAATCCCAATATAAAAACCACAGCCAGCAGCTTATATTATTGTGACTACAATTAGCAAATCTAATTAACATATAATCACGAATACACCTGAAAATATTTTTTTTTAGAAAAAAGATTGGTGTCTCTTAGAGAGACATGAATAGTATTGTTTTTCTAAGAGTGAAATTCCCAAACTAACCTTCACTCATTTCAAATACCCCTGCTAATGGGCAAACAAGTAATTTTATCTCACCAAATTTTGTCTTTATTTGGTGAGAGACAATACTATTCATGTCTATTTAAGAGACATGTATCATTACTTTTTTTTTTTAATTTTCATTTGTTAGAATTTGCTGAAATATTACTTTATCTTTAAAAATCCATATAAAGCAAAAAGTAGCTGAAAAGTACTCTTCTCATTTTGCTCTTGATATTCTTACCATCATATTTTGTGCAAAACCAAAAGACTTTCATGTTCCATCTGAGAGGACTTCTTACAATTTCACAAGCTTGAAGTACTTTCACCCATATTATTTTGCTGAAGTTACCGTTTAAAAAAAAAAACCAAATGATTCACAGTTGTAGGAGCATTACTACACAATACACTTCTACTAAAAATACTCTACTCTTACTAATCAATCTTCTCTGGATGGCCTCCCAAGTGCATCAAACCCCAGCAATAATTTACACCATTTCACTTTATTGCCTCCCAAGCACTCACGACAGAATATATGCCATTTTTACTTAATATTCAAATAGCTATCTTCATCCATCATTCATCCTAATGTATAGAGTAACATAGTTGAAGGCTCTGTCAGTTCCAGTCTCAATAGCATCTAAAAATTTTCACTATTGCCTACTATTCCAGAACTTAGCCACCTTATTTTTTCTATGTTAGTGTCGCAGCGGAAACAATAAGCGAATGCAAACAAACACACACATACAATAGCAAAACAAAGTAAACAAGAATAGACAAAATGATTTATGTGGAAAACCCCAATATGGGTAAAAACCACGGGCAGAGGAGGAGAGATTTCACAATGATTGTAAAAATAGTGTACAAAGAGTGTTTAGACGACTAACAATGATGAATAGGCCGAATTCCTTAACCCTAAATTGATACAAGGCTTATTTATAGAGTTTGTGAAGAGAAAATAGGAGAAAAACGCTTCCCAAATGGATTTGGACACCTCTGGTCGCTACACGGGTGTGTCGCGACCCTTGTAGCCTTCTGGAGTGAAAACAGGGTCGAAACACGGCCTTAAATACGCCCGTGTTCCCGTCTGTGTACCTTTCTAGACAAATTGGCAGGTTCCAATATGGCCAACAACACACCTGTGTCCCTGCCCGTGTTTACAACACACCCTGAGACACACCCGTGTCTCGGTCCATGTCTACCTCCAATATGTAAAACATGACCAAACTCGTCCAAAACACCCAAAACTTGTCCAAAGTGTGAAGCCAACACATCTCTCATCAAAATTCATGTCACAAACACAAAAATCTCCACCTTGACATGAATTTTCAAGTATCAATTCAAACCAAAAAACACTCACAACACGAACAACAACATAAACTCCACCTCTTCCAATATGCCCCCTAATGGGCACTACTCAACGAGAATGTAAAAGACCAACCAAGTCAAAGCAATGCACAAACTTGGACAAAGGAAGTGATTTAGTCAACATATCAGCGGGATTATCATGTGTACTGACTTTCTCCACAACCACATCACCTATTGCTATAAGATCTCGTACAAAGTAATAGAGAACATCAATGTGATTAGTCTTCTCATGGAACATCTGATCTTTGGTGAGAAAAATAGCACTATGACTATCACAAAATAATGTCATGAGCTTCAAATCATCACAAAGTGCTCCAAATAATTCCTTTAACCAAATGGCCTCTTTAATGGCTTCAGTAATGGCCATATACTCAGCCTCTATGGTAGACAATACAACTGAAGCTTGCAATGTTGCCTTCCAACTAATAGCACAACCACCAATGCTAAACACATAACCTGTTAATGACCTTCGCTTATCAAGATCACCAGTAAAATCTAAATCCACAGAACCAATAACCCCATCTCTATATCTCCCAAAATGCAAACATACTCCCGAAGAGCCATGCAAGTAGCGAAGGATCCATTGAACTGCTTTCCAATGCTCTTTCCCTGGATTAGCCATATATCTACTAACTGAACTCATGGCATGCGACAAATCCAGACGTATGCAAACTATTGCACATATAAGGGAACCAACTACACTAGAGTAAGGGACTCGAGTCATGTACTCGATCTCATCATCTGACTGTCGACATAACAAAGCTAAAAGCTTAAAATGTAAGGCCAATGGAGTACTTATAGGTTTATAATTGTGCATATTAAACCTTCACAAAACCTTCTTAATGTATTCCCTTTGACTAAGATACAACGAGCTAGCCTTTCTATCTCTCACAATCTCTATACCAAGGATTTTCTTTGCCTCTCCCAAATCTTTTATCTCAAATTCAACACTCAATTGAGATTTGACCTTTTCAATTTCTTACTTATCTCTAGCTGTAATCAATATGTCATCAACATAGAGAAGAAGATAGATGAAAGACTCATCATAGTTCTTCCTGAAATAGACACAACTATTATAGTTACAACATCTAAACCCATGTGTAGTCATAAAAGCATCAAACCTCTTGTACCATTTCTTTGGAGATTGTTTCAACCCATAGAGAGATTTCTTCAATAAACACTCATGGTCCTCCTTTTCTAAAGCAATAAAACCCTCTGGCTACTGCATGTAGATGTCCTCCTCAAACTCTCCATGTAAAAATGCCATTTTGATAACCATTTTCTCCAACTCAAGATCATGCCTAGCAACAATCCTAAGTAAAGCTCAAATAGAGCTATGTTTCATGACAGAAGAGAACATATCAGTGTAATCTACACCCAGAATTTGACTATAGTCCTTGGTAACAAGTCTCGCCTTATATCTAGCATCATTAATACTCGGAGTGCCTTCTTTCCTCATGAACACCCACTTACACCGAACAACCTTCTTCCTTTTGTAACTTCACTAACACCCATGTGCCATTTTTGTGTAAAGATTTCATCTCTTCATGCATGGCAATCAACCACTTTTCTGAATCAACATAACTGATTACCTCCTTATAGGTAAATAGTTCCTTACAACATCAATATCTTCAGCCACATTTAACGCATAAGCTACCATATCTACTTTAGTATACCTTTGTGGTAGTTTAAGGGGCCTCCTAAGTCTATCCCTTGTAATAGAGTACTGAGGTGTGGTAGCCTCATCATTATCAATCACCTCTGAACCTTCATCTGGTCTAGCTTTTGGTGTGGATTATTCCTTAAACGGAAACTCCACCTTAATATCTATATCCTACTGCTGCACAAACTCATCACACTTATCTCTAGGAGGCTGATTATGAAGCATAGGAGTTTCATTAAAGATTACATTGTGACTCACAATAATCTTACTCAACTCGGGACACCAAAGCTTATAACCTTTGACACTAGATATATAACCAAGAAAAATATATTTTCTAGACCTAGGTTCCAATTTACCATTATCAATATAAGCATAGGCAGAACAACCAAAACTTCTCAAGTCAGAATAATTTGGAGGAGTACTAGACCAAACCTTTTCCGGAGTTTTCTTGTCTATCGCTATTGATGGAGAACGGTTCACAAGAAAATAGGATGTTACAGCAGCTTCAGCCTAAAATAACTTTAGTAACCCAGAATTAAAAAGCAAACACTGAACCTTCTCTATTAATATTCTATTCATGCATTCAGCCACACCATTCTGTTGTGGAGTACCCGGAACTATCAAATGCATAACAATTCCCTCAGACTTACAAAATGAGTTAAACTTACCCAAACAAAATGTCACGACCCAAAATGGGCACATGACCGGCACGTGAGATATGGAAGACTAAACTTGCACATCTAACGTAAGCCTAAAAGAATAATCAAAATCACATCACACAATAATAAATCTCAACATGCAAACATAAATAATATATTAATTATAGGTCATCAAACCAACAATACTATCATAAAATTCAAATCTGCCATTAAACATCACGACAAATATAACTCTAAATTACTACGGAAGCTAGAGTAAATACATGTTCAAAATACAATAAAAATTACATTGAGTGCCTGAGGAGAAGAAAAAGAGGCAGTCCTAAATAGTCAATGCTGAGAAGGAGGTGGCTGACCTGAAAAATAATTGAGGGAGGTCATACCTCACTTAGTAAGTTAAATATCCATCATAAGTTACCAATAGGTAATTAATTAATATAATAATAAAATATCTGTAAAAATATGCATGTACAATGCAATGCTTAATATAATGTAAATCAAATATAACAATCAATACTTATGGAGAGGAATTACTATAGAACCCAAAAATAATATAGTAATAAAAATAAAAATAAATAAGCCCTACAGCTCTCTTATACCAAAAATGACCGCGAGGAATAACTCACCACAGTCCGGTCATACTTAATCGTCCAAATATCAATAAATAGGTCCATGACTACAGGGAATATCTCATCCTGAGCCGCACGACTGTAAATTTCATAATCATATCATAAATCAATATATAAGTATATAAAAATATATATAACTGGTACCAGTGCGCATCTGGTCCTGATGAATGCCCATCAGGCGGCAGGTTCTATAGCATCCATCTCCACACAATCACAATCACACACACACATAATAATGTTCATAATGATAATGATTATGAGAAATGCTTGATGCTTTCATGACTATGCTTATATATATATTTGTTGTGAAAGAGAAAGAAAAATACAAAAGGAAGAAAATGCTTGTTGTGAAAGTGGATAGCCCTCAGAAGTGTGGTGATGAACAAAAACCTCCAACAATGCAAAGTTTAATTCCACAACCCTTTGGTTTGTAGTTTTGATGATTTTTTTTTTTTGATTCTTTGCTGGCCGCCTTTCCTTTTTTTTCTCTGCCTCTTTTTTTAGGATTTTTTTTTTCTCTTTAGCCTTTTTTTTTCACCTCTTTTTCTTCTCCATTCTTTTTTTTAGGATTTTTTTCTCTTCCTTTTTATAGATATTTCTCTCATTCTATTAGGGTTTTTAATGGGTTTTGAGCTTGATTTGATTTTGGTTCAATTGGGCTGTAGGCTAGTTGGGCTGATGGATTTGATTCAATTGGACTGGAAGCTATTTGGGCTCTGATGGGTTTTGGTGTGGTGGGTTTGGTTTAGTGGGTTTAGAGTATGTTTGGGCTTCTCTCAAGTGGGTCAGAATCCAATTCTTTTGCTGAGTTGGGCTAATCTATCATTTTCATCACTAGGCTTTTGCCTCGTGGGCCAGACCAAAATCATGTGTTCACAGTTTACTTCTTGATTTTTTTTTCTTTTCTTTTTCTCTTTCGGTATTTTTATGTTTTTGTGTTTTTCTTTTTAATTTTTTTATCTTTTCTGCCTAATTTTTCTTTGTTTTTCCTCCCTTCTTTCTTTGTGTGTTGTTAATTTTGGTTGTTTTGATTATTATTTTGGTTGTTTTATTACGAATTGTGAAATGGTGTGTGAATGTATAGATTAAGGACCAAATTGCATGAAAAGGGACTAATAAATAAACTTGGATTTAATTGTAAAAATTGAAATTATTTGAATTAAAATAGCCATTTGTATGTAATTAAAGGAATAATTAAATAATTAAAAATAATAAAATATAAAACACAAATGGAGGCCGATCGCAAGGTCGGGTGGGCTATTCAAAAGCCCATACCCAGTTTTCGGACCCAATCTCTGAGGACGGCTGGTGGGCTCCCTTCGTGGGATCCAGTTGCTATAAAAGTGTTCCCGGATTTCACCCGAATGGCGACTCCATTCTCTGACCTAAGCCTATCAAGGCCTAAAGTTGTATTTCTAATGGACCCTGAGCCCGCATAGTGCCGTGGTCGTCGAATACTTGGGCGCGCGCTGAACCCCGCCGCCTATAGGTAGTTTTGGTAGTTCTTTTAATGGTGATTACATGTGCATTGTTTTTATTAATTTTTAACTGGAGTGCCAATTGAATTAGAATTATAAAAGATTAAAATATATTTGTCAAAAAAGTTATAATATATTTTTTGAAAATCATTGTAAATCTACTCTATTACTATTGGTGAACTAAACGACTTAATTCACCACACTTAAAAATTAAAAGAATGCAAGGAAAATTGTCTTTGTTTTTTTGAATGTTAGAAAAATTGTCTTTATTTAAGTGGGAATTTTTTCTGTGTTTATTGAAGTGAACTTAGCATATAATAAGACATTTATGTTGCTGTTTTGATGCATGTGCAATACATTTGAGATTGTTTATGAGCAATTTAGTACTAGTAAAAATGATTGGTACGGAAAATACTGCAACATTGAAAATTGGCATGCATGTCCTGAAACTAGTAATTAAGCATTTAGATACAAAACTCACTGATGTATATATTTGATGCTAAATTGATTGCTGATGTAGATGCGGGGTTAGTTTCTGCCATGAATGTGGAGGACGGGCCATTTGGGTCCCTGCAAGCACAAGAGTCGTGGAGCTGCTTTCTGTCTCTTGTTACCTTTGATGATATTGATGCCTGTTTGCTATCTCTTACTAAAAAGGGGGTAAATGATGCCTTTCCTGTACTGGGGAAAAGTTACACTCACTATTAGTAATTTAGTACTAACCATTTTTTATTAGCTTCTTTACTGAAGTATATATGGACACACACTGTATTTACTTTCTTGCTTGCAATTAGATGAATAATATGACCATAATAACACACACACACACACTGTATTTTACTTTCTTGCTTGCAATTAGATGAATAACTGGTTGACCCGTATGTTGCGCGGGAGAGTAAATATTGTAATTTCACCTTAAGCAGTATATTGCAATTGTTTATGTAATATTAGATTACTTGTGCCTGATTTTAGTTTCTGCTCTGTACTGTATATACACTAATAATATGTTTCTCTATTATTTGTATGTTTTTTTATTGCATGGTACAGACATCCCAAATTATAATCCTACTCTGTAAGATTTGTTTCGTAGCTTTACTCCTGGAAGGAGACTTACCTGATCAGATGCGGGATTACCTGTTGATGCGGTAGATAAGGTCTTTGCTTTTCTTATTAGAGAATGAGTTGTTAGCCTTACAGAAGGAGCTGCACATCTATCATTTCATGATGGCTCTCCTGCTGTTGGTAGTTGAGTTGTAGTCAGGGAGATAGGATTCATATTAGGATTTTGATCGAGTGAAGTAAGGTGCGGTGAAAGATTAAATAGAAGTATGGTAACACGATAAGGTTTGTTTTAATAGGAAAATGTTGCATTATTTGTTTGTTGCTATCTGCATGGTCTCATAATTTTCCAACCAGCAATTGAGTTTTGTAGCCAACAAACTCGCAATAAACTATGACTTTTCAGGGTAGTTGCAGAATAATAGTAGTGTATTAAGAAAAGTGGCAATCAATCATTAAATCTTTACTATAATCAATCATTAAATCTTTACTATAATCAATCATTAAATCTTTGAGTAAAAGTGTCCGAGTTCAAAAAATTTGCCAATTTGCAACTTATAAGATGCTCCACATTTTACATGGCAGATATAAACTATGGGTGGGTTTCGTCTGAAAGGGGGCTCACAAGTTTGAAGTTTGTAAAAAAAATGATAAGTAGAATTTTCAACACCTAATTTCGGTGCATAAATGAACCATTTACTTTTTACATCCATGGATGGCTATAAATAGTCACGTATAATGGTAATTTTATGTGCAGAGCAAAAAAGAAAAATTGGGAGTGTTGAAATAGAAAGATCTCTCTACATAAAAAGAGAATGTTATTTTAGGTGTGAGTGAATATTTTATATGTGAGCTTCTCTATTGTGTATAAAAGAAAAAAGAAAAAAGAAAAATTAATATTATTTGAGAGTTAATTTGTGAAGGGGAGTGAACCACACATTGAGGTGTATTTGTAATCCCATTTTTTTTATAGTTAACTAGACTAGATACTGTAGTTTTTCCTTTTATAAGGTTTCTACATAAAAAATTATTGGTGTCATATTTTTCTCTCTCTATTTTACGGCAGGTTTTACTGCCTAATTTACTCACTCATTGGCTAGTTTGACCGTCTTTTTATTATTTTATTTTTGGCAAGCTAAGCTGTCTTTATATTATTGTGTACACTTTACCTTTTATTTATTTTTGTAAATCCCATTTTATCTAGCAGCAAATAATTTTTCCCAATAAAGTGGTATCAGAGCCTGGTTGGCTAGAAATTGTTTTCTGTCTAGATAAAAATGGACAATACAGGCAGTATGTTCAAATTAACTCCAATAAATTACTCAGCTTGGAAATCAATGATGGAGGATCTCCTATACATGAAAGATATGTGACAGCTTATCAAAAATGTCAATGGTGTAGCGGTTGGCGTGACGACAAACATGAAAAATGAAGATTGGGAAGTGCTCAACAGAAAGTTTGCAGCTCAAATCAAACAATGGAAGCATTATGTAGAGTGTTGCCAAAGAAACTGATGCCCACAAGTTTTGGAAAAAATTAGAGAAGACGTATGCACAACCAAGTGCATAAAATATAACCAATCTGACATGACATCTCATCACTTTGAAGTACAAAGATGGCAGCAATATGTCAAAACACATTAACAAATTTGAAAGTGATACATATCAACTCTCAATGATGAACTGTAGATTTGATGACAATTAATTGGCCACATTTTTACTGATTTCTCAACTAAAAAATTAGGATATACTTTTTGTATTAGTTATAAATTCAACTCCTGACGGAAAGGTGACCTTAGAGATAGTGAAGGATAGGTTGCTTAATGAAGAATCCAAGTGCAAGGAAAATGGTGAAACATCTGATGCTCTTGTGATAGAAAAATAATAATGGCATGGAAGAAATAAAAATAGGTCTTACCATAATCAATAAAGTGGTCGATCAAAATCTCAATCAAGGAAATACATCACTTGCCATCATTATGGCAAGGTTGGACATTTCAAAAGGATGGAAAGCAAAGCAATCAAGAACAACCTAGTGGAAGCGTCACAAAAAAACACTGCAGTAGCCGGAGATGAAGTTGAAATTATATTAGATGACAATATTATCAATCTCATATATCAAGATCAAACTTAGGTGGTTGACACAGGTGCCTCCTTCCATATCACTTAAAGGAAGGATATTTTTTCATAATATATTGCTAGAGACTTTAGCTTGGTGCGGATGGAAAATAATGAAGCATCCAGAACCATCAGCATAGGAGATGTCTATTTGAAGACCAACACTAGGTGTGAATTACTCAAATATGTAAGACATGTCTCAGACATCAGTTTGAATTTAATCCCCATTCAAAAGTTAATAATAAAGGTTACGAAAGTTATTTTGGCAAACAAAAATAGAAGCTTACCAAAGGTACTCTAGTGATGGCTAGAGGAAATAAAATCAACTCCCTCTACACAATAGAAGCAAAGCTGTGAAAAAGTTGGATGAATATGGTGGAGAAAGAAGTTCCGATTGATCTATGGCATAAATGGCTCAGTCATATAAGCGAGAAAGGCCTCGAGAGGCTAGCAAAGAAAGATCTCTTACCTGGAATTAGAAGGGTACCTCTACAAACCTATATTAATTACATTCATAGAAAATAACACAGAGTTGCATTCCAAAGTTCCACACCATCAAGAAAACTAAATATTCTTAATTTAGTACATATTGATGTATGCATAATGCAAACTAGAAGTCTTGATGGTGCCTTATATTTTATAACATTCACTGATAGTTGCTCTAGAAAACTATGGGCTTATGCCCTAAAATTTAAATATCAAGTGTTAGAAGTTTTCATGGAATTCCACACGAAGGTGGAAAAAGAAATTAAAAGACATTTTGAAGTGTGTTCGTACAGACAATGGTGATGAATATAGGGGCCATTTGAAGAATATTGCAAAAGATTTAGCATCAGGCTTGAGAAGTCAGTACCAAAAAATAATAGCATAATGGTGTTGCAGAAAGGATTAATAGAATAATTTATGAAAGAATCAGATGCATGCTTTCAAACGTAAAATTGCCAAACTTTTTTTGGGGAGAGGCGATGAAGAGTGCAGTTGATCTAATCAACCTATCACCTTCAGTTCCACTTAATGGTGACATACCATAAATAGTGTGGACTAGGAAGGATAATTCTTATAGACATTTAAAAGTGTTCGGTTGCAGAGATTTTGTTCATATTCCACGAGATGAAAAAACTAAGTTTGATGGAAAATTCAAGGAATATATTTTCTTAGGCTATGGTCAAGATGAATTTGGCTATAAACTCTGGGATCTTATTGACAAAAAATTATCAAGAGTAGAGATGTTATCTTTTTTGAAGATCAAACCTTTGAAGATATCAAGAAAAAGATAGAGCATAAATAATTAAAAGAATATCCAGTAAATCTAAACTCGGTTCCTCAACATTTTAATCATAATGAAGGGGGAGCCCCGCAAGAAGGTAATGAAGGGGGAGCTGGTGAGGAAGATGCTGATGAACCTCTTATCATACAACCTAATTTAAGAAGATCAACTAGAGGCCGAGTAGAAAGCTGTAGATACCCTTCCAGTGAGTATGTGATACTTACTGAAAGAGGAGAACTAGAATGCTATGAAGAAGCTATTTCAGGTGAATATAAGAAAAATGGATATAGGCTATGCAAGAGGAGATGAAATCCTTACAAGACAACCATACTTTTAAACTAGTGGAACTTTCTAAAGGTAAAAGGGCACTCAAGAATAAATGGGTGTTCAAATTAAAGAATGAAGAAGGTAACTCACAACTAAAGTACAAGGCAAGGCTGGTTATGAAAGGGTTCAAACAGAAAAAGCATATTGATGTTGAAGAAATATTCTCACTAGTTGTGAAGATGTCTTCAATTTGAGTTACACTTGGGTTAGTAGCTAGCATGAACCTAGAGATTGAATAGCTCGATGTGAATATAACATTTCTTCATGGAGATTTGGAGGAGCAAATTTATATGGAACAACCAAAAAGATTTAAAGTCAAAAGCAAGGAGAATTTTGTATGTAGATTGAAGAGAAGTCTTTATGGACTAAAGAAGGATCTAAGACAGTGGTACAAAAAGTTCAAGTCATTTATAGTAAATCATGGCTATAAAAATATAAACTCTGATTATTGTATCTTTATATAAAAATTCTCCAATGATAATTTCATCATTCTCTTATTGTATGTGGATGATATGCTAGTTATCGGTCAAGATGTCAAGCAGATAGAGACTCATAAAAGGGAGTTAAGCAAAACCTTTGCCATAAAAGGTTTAGGAGCGGCAAAATAAATTCTTGGCATGAGAATCCTTTGTGATAGAAAGAACAAAAAGTTATGGCTATCTCAGGAAAAGTACATTGAAAAGGTACTGGAGAGGTTTAATATGGACAATTCAAAACCAGTCAGCACTCCACTTGCAGGACATTTTAAGTTGTAAGTTCTCAACAATGTCCAATAAGTGAGAAAGATAAAGAAGAAATGAAGAAAGTGTCTTATGCATCAACTGTTGGTAGTTTAATGTATGCTATGGTATGCATAAGGCTAGATATTGCTCATGTAGTTGGAGTTATTAGTAGATTTCTTTCTAACCATAGCAAGGAGCATTGACATGTAGTTAAATGGATTCTCAGATACCTTAAAGGTACTTTTAGAGTTTGTTTATGCTTTGGTGATGGTTAAGGGTATAACCGAGCCGCTCGCAAGCGGCTCGGAATTCGGCTCGTTAAAAGCTCGTTCGGGCTCGCTCGTTAAACTAAATAAGCCGAGTCCGAACATCATTTTGAAGCTCGTAAGCTAAACGAGCCAAGCCTAAGCATCCTAAAACTCGGCTCGTTTAGGCTCGCGAACAGACTCGTAAAGAGGCTCGCGAACAAGCTCGTTTAATAAGCTCGTGAACAAGCTCGTGAACAGGCTCGTTTAATAAGTTCGTGAACAAGCTCGTTTACTAGCTTATTAATTTAAATATTACTATTAATTTTATACTAAGCAAAGACAATACTTATTACATTAGTATTAATTAATTTAAATTATTACATATGACAAAATTATGTATTTATAAAAAAATTATATAATTTAATATTAAATAATATAGTACTAATTTTTATATTATACGAGTAATTCTATTAATTTTATAACCATTATCTATTATGTTAATACTATAATATATTATATTAATTAAAATTATTAATTTAATATATAATTTTAAATATAAACTATAAACTATAATTTATTTTTAAGTAATTTTATTACAAAACTACGTAGTTTTAATTTTAATGTTATTAAATGAAATATAATATGAATGAAAAAGCTAATGTATGATGTTAGTATCATTAGTTTTAGTATTATTATATGATTTTAATGTTAGTAAATTTAATAAAACTAATATTTATAAGTCTATGTAATTTTAGTAACATTATATGATATTAATGTATATTAATAATAATCTTAAGTAAATATAATTAAATTTTGGTAATTGTAACCAAAAATTACATATTTATAATGTAAAATAGTATTAACAGTTAGCTATATATCACTATATAATGTAAATTAGTATAATGTATATAGTCTTAATATATAATATCACTACTAAGTATTATATAGATTTAACTCATGAACCTATTAGCTATAAGATTACTAAGTATTAAGTATCAATTAACTATTAAGATTACAAACTACTGAGCATCAATTATAGTTAAAATGTTTAATAAATTTGTTTTAAAACTAGTACTTGTATTAATTATTAAATATCAATTAATTACTAACTATTGAGTGTTAATTATAGCTAAAATGCTTAGTGAATAATTATGTACACAATTTAGTATATAATACTATAAGTATTATAGTATAGGTATCAATAACTATGTACATAATTTAGTATATAATACTACTACTAAGTTTAAATAAATTTAATTAACAAACCTATTAACTAAAACTAATTATGTATTTAGAAGAAATTATATAATTTTTAATATAGATTAACATTAATAGAAAGTATTAGTATCACTACTAAGTATTATATAGATTTAACTAATGAACCTATTAGCTATAAGATTACTAAATATTAAGTATCAATTAACTATTAAGATTACTAACTACTGAGCATCAATTATAGTTAAAATGTTTTGTAAATTTTTTTTTAAAACTAGTACTTGTATTTATTATTAAATATCAATTAATTGCTAACTATTGAGTGTTAATTATAGCTAAAATGATTAGTGGATAACCATGTACATAGTTTAGTATATAATACTATAAGTATTATAGTATAGGTATCAATATCTATGTACATAGTTTAGTATATAATACTACTACTAAGTTTAAATAATTTTAATTAACAAACCTATTAACTAAAACTAATTATGTATTTAGAAGAAATTATATAATTTTTTAATATAGATTAACATTAATAGAAAGTATTAGTATCACTA
>CATIWO010144433.1:0-20365 GCA_949673435.1 Macaranga tanarius | reverse complement strand
ATATATATATATGTGTGTGTGTACGTGTGTATGATTTATTTATGATAATAGTTACCATAATTAAATTTAAATTTGAATTGAGTCCTTTAAAAGGAAATTGTATACATATATCAAAAATCATTTTTGATATGTAAATAATATGCTTTTAAAGGAAAGTGATTATTAATATACCAAAAATTATTTTGGTAATTAACATGTTGGTAAAACTCTAATTGATGTATATATATATACATCTTTTTCTGTAGGGTTTTTCCATTCTATTCATTCATATTTTTATTCTTTCAGAGAAAATTATGAGAAAGGTGCTAGCACACCAGCACTGTTTTTTAGTATCCTGTTCGTGTGGATACTGGTAGAGGACGTAGCTTAAACAGTGACGTTTATATTCGACAAAACGTACGAAAGGCTCGAGGTAGGGTGTCACCAGAGTGAACCCTCTCTCATCCTTCCGACAGTCTCACCTTGTGATTGTCTTGGTGAGATTCTGGAACCATTTTATTAATTTAACCGAATTACATGGATCCTGTGAGGGTTTGGTGTGTTTAAATTTTTATTTCCACTACATGTTTGTCATATGAAATCCTAACAAATACTCCCCCTTAAGTTGGAGAGTGAATATCATGAAGTCCCAACTTGTTTCGCAAGGTTACATATTGATCCTTCCCTAATGCCTTTATAAAGATATCTGCCAATTGAAAGTGTGAAGGTATATAAAAAGGTTTAATCATTCCAGCTTGTAATTTTTCCTTTACTATGTGACAATATATTTTAATATGTTTTGTACGTTCATGGAAGACAAGATTAGCTGTAATATGTAAAGTAGCTTGATTGTCATAAAATAGTGGTATAGAAGTCAATTGAAGAACCTTTAAATTTTGTAAAATGTAGCGCAACCAAGTTAGTTCCAAACACGCATTTGCCATGGCTTAGTACTCGACTTCCGTAGATGATCTAAAAATATTATTTTATTTTTTATACTTCTATAAAATAAGTGAATCACCAAGAAATACATAATACATAATATCTTATGACTGACCATATTGTGGTACTACGACCTCCCTAATCCAAATCGCAAAAGACCTTTAAAGTGAGATTATTGGTAGACGGCAGTAAGAGGCCTTACCGAGGGGTGCCTTTCACATACCTAAGAATCCACATAGCTGCATCCTAAACTGAGTACACTATATCTGGTCTGGTGATAGTGAGACAAATTAGTCTTCCAATCAATCTTTTATATTTAGTAGCATCATTCAATAATGCTCCACCTATGGGAGTAAGTTTTAAATTTTATTCCATTGGAAAGTTATCCGGATGAGCATTTGTGAGTCCGACATCTTGTAAAATGTCCAGGGCATATTTTTTTTGAGACATAAAAATACCTCTCTTGGAACGTTAAAATTTGATTCCCAAAAAGTATTTTAAATCTTCCAGATCTTCTATGTGAAAATGCTTAAGAAGAAATGCTTTAATCGGATCAATCTTTTGAGGATCATTTCTTGTTAAAAGAAAATCATCAACATAGATGAGGATGGCAGTGAATAAGGTACCTCTAGCCTTTGTGAACAATGAGTAATCAGCCTTTGACTATTGATAATCGACCTTTTGGGTGACATTAGAAAAAGTAGAAAATCAGTTTCTTGATGCCTGCTTGAGTCAATAGAGTGACTTGTTAAAACGACACACAAGATTCTCCACCTGTCATTGTATACCAGGAAGAGGTTCCATATATACTATTTCTTCTAAGTTACCATGAAGAAATATATTCTGGACATCCAATTGGTATGTAAACCAATTATTAGCTGTAGCAACAATAAGTACACAGAGAAGTGTAATAAGTTTGGCCATTGGAGAAAATGTTTCTTGATATTCAACACCCTCAATTTAAGTATAGCCTTTGGTAACTAGGCAAGCTTTATAATGCTCGATGGTTCCGTCAGCCTTGTATTTGATCTTGTAGACCCATTTGCATCTAATTGGTTTTTGTCCATTAGGAAGAGGAACTAAAGTCCAAGTGTTATTTTATCGTAATGTATTCAATTATGCATTTATAGCCTTTTTCTAATGTGGATCAAGGATAGCATGGTCATAAGTTTTAGGCTCTATATGTCCTGCAATGTTAGCTAGAAAGACATGGTGTTTTGGACTAATGCAAGAATAAGAGAGAAAGTCTGAGAGTGGGTACCGTGTTTTCATTGTCATAATTGAGCAAGAGGTAGAATGATTGACTCGAGATGATAATACATAGTCTTTATGCCACATCAAAGGTTGTCTAGGACAAGTGGAATGTCTTATATGAGTGTCATCGCTCTAACTTTTAGGTGTAATTTGAGCATTGGGTTATGTTTGAGATGATGCTTATGAAGGTGTAAGTGTATGAGAAAGCTCTAGTGTGCTATGAGTGGGTGCTGTTTGCTTATATTCATGAGGCTGAGGTAATTGATTTTCTGATATATTAGGAGTAGGAATTATTGAAGTGGGTAAGTGGTTGGAGTATGCATTTATTGGAATGTCAAAAATTAATTTGGGAAAAACTGAGTCAGGATTAGGCAAAGATTGAATATCAGTTGAAGGAAAAATTGTTTTATAAAATCGAACATCATGACTGATAAAGATCCTTTTAGTTTCTATATCATAAAGCTTGTATCCCTTTTGACCATTAGGATATCCAATGAATATGCAACTCCGAGCACAAGGATCAAACTTATAAATTGGATGGACATTAGTTGCATAATAAAGACAACCAAAAACCTTTAAATGATTCAATGATGGTGGGCAATTGTACAACAGTTCAAAAGGAGATTTATTTGATAGCAAAGAGGATGGTAACCTATTGATTAAATATACAACTGTGAGAACACATTCTCCCCAAAATATGAGTGGCAAATGAGATTGAAAGAGTAATGCATGGCAACAGTGATGACATGATGATGTTTTTGTTCTACTACTCTATTTTGTTATTGAGTATAAACACAAGTGCATTAGTATTCAATCCCACGAGATTGAAAAAAATCTCTTATGGACATAAACTCAGACCCATTGTCAACCTTAATAGTTTTAACACAAGGTTGAAATTGTGTGTATGCAAAGTCAATGAAAGATTGTAAAATTGCTTGTGTTTTAGATTTATATCACATAAGAAATGTCCATGTGCATCTTGTGAAATCATCAACAATGGTAAGAAAAAATTGTGCATTTGAATGTGTAGAAACTTTATGTAGTCCCTAAATATCACAATGCAACAGATCAAAAGGACTATGAGTTGATATTGAGCTTAAAGGGAATAGAAGTCTAGTTTGTTTAGCCATAGGACAAATAGCATAATTATTATCAAAAGAGACATTACTATAAGGTAATAATTGAGAAATCAGTTTTAGGCGAGTTGGTGATAGGTGTCCAAGATGCATGTACCTAGGGATGTAAACGAGCCGAATCGAGCTGAGTTTTGGCTAGTTCAGGCTTGGTTTGTTTATAAACGAGCCGAGCTCATTAGGCCACTAAATGTTCGCGAGCTGTTCACGAGCTTAAATGAGTCTAAACAAGCTAATTTTTTTAAAAAAAATACAGTGTATCAATTTAAATTATTCATTAAAATAATTTAAAATAAATTATTTACTGAATAATTTATTATAAAATTATGATTTTTTGTAATAATATATTTTTAAAATATTTAAATGAATAAAAATTTATATATTGTATATCTCAAATTAAATTATTAATATATCAAAATTGCGAGCCGGTTCGCGAGCTCTTATTCGAGCTTGTTCACGAGCTTTCACGAGCCGAACTTTGTATAGTTTGAGCTCCGCTCGTTTATTAAACGAGCTTCAATATACGAGCTCGAACGAGCTTTTAACGAGCAGAGCGCCGAGTTGCTCGCGAGCGGCTCTGTTCGTTTACACCCCTACATGTACCATAGGTTCAATGGTTGAGAGACTTGATGAGTAGTGGGTGTCCTCTACAGTGGTGACATATAATAAAGACCATAATGTTGTTAACCCGAGCCAATCATCTTCCTCATAGCCAAGTCTTGTAAGACACAGAAATTTGGAAACAAAATCACACAGCAGTTTAAGGCAGAGGTAAGTTTACTAGCAGACATTAAATTTAAATGAAAGGAGGGGACATAGAAGACATTGTCTAAAGTTATGTTTGGATTAAATTGTACTATTCCCTGTGGCTGTGTTTGATGCAGATGAACCAATGGATAGGTTGATATTGGGTATTCATGATGGTTTTGTTTCAGGGAAAAGTATGGGGTCTAATATTATATGATTTGTTTCCCCACTATCCAAAATCCAAGGCTTTGTGAAAGCATGATTAATTAAAATAGCAGGAAGAGTAAATAAACCTGCAACATTTGTATATGCATTGCTATTACCCCGAGGCATGGTTTTAATTTATCATGTATATGGCATTAGCGATTTGTTGAGTTTGCTTCATGGTAAGATTATGAGCAGGGTTATTTGAATGAGCAGCTGAACCTTTCTTACGCAAATGCTCTACAAATTATGGGGACTCCGTTGCATTAGTAGCGTGAAAGGAATTACATCCATTCCCTCGAGGTCTACGTTGTTGTTGTTGTTGTTGATTTTGTTGATTATTTTGATTTTATGCATTGTTAAGCACATATGTACCATTTTTGTATTTACACCTATCTTCAGTATAGCCTTTCTTATCATAATATGTGCAATGAAATTCCAAAGTTCGATAATTCTCAATTGTATGGCATGTTCTATTGCAATGTTCACAATACTTATCTTTGTTATTGTTTGTCTTCCCACACACACAATAGCAGCAGTGGAAAAATTCTCTGTTGATTCTGTCATCATTTATCGTTGTGTTTCTTCTTGAATTACAAGTGAGTAGGCCTGACCCACATTAGATAACGGCATCATTATGAGAATATTTCTACGAACAACGTTGTATGTGTCATTGAGTCCCATAAGAAATTGCATCAATTGATCTTCTTCTCTCTGGTCACAGTGTGCCTTCATCTGATTGCAATTAAGAATGGATCTATATGTCTATAATTCATCCCATAGGCCTTTAATTTTTATAAAATATGATGAAACAGCTGTGGTGCCTTATGATATAGATGCCAAGAATTTTTGAATTTGATAAACTGCTGGTGTGTTTCACTGTGAAAACTGATATTTGAAGTCATCCCAAACCTGTTGCGCAGTCTTTACATGAACCACCCCTTTAGTAAGTTCGGGCTAGACCGAATGAGTGAGCCATGACAAAACCATGTTGTTGCATTGATTCCACTACTTATATTCTGTTGGTTGTTCTGTTTCATTTGGTGGTTAGATTAATCCGTTTATGAATCCAATGTTGTTATTGGCTGTGAGGGCATGAACCATGGCTTCGCTCCATTGATTAATAGTTGGCACCATTCAATTTTGTTGGAACAAGGACATATATTGTTGGTCTGAATGATGAACAAAATAAAAGCTTGAAGAATCTATAGTAGAATTGGTGTTTGAATGATTAGAAGTTGGTGTTTGTGATGTCTGACTTTCACTTGCCATAATATTTTGCAATGATATTCGACTGGTGTATAATAATTGGAAGTTTAGAGCAAAAAACTTAGAGTTGCTCTGATACCATCTTAAATTAGCAAAAAAAAAGAGTTGTAATGGAGAAAATGAATTGTATATTATTGCAAATTAATGATTATAGTATATATACACATATAAGTCAACTAAATCTTCTCCTAATGCTAAAATAGTGGGATCTGATTAATTTTAACCAAGGTAAGTCAATCAATTAGAATATTTACATTTATTACAAGAATATTTCTTAATATTCATCAGAGATTTGGTGCATGCTGATTTACTAAGTTAATGGAAAGTTTACTTTTAAAAAAATTGCATTAATGTAGAATTTCTATAGGCATTAAGCATTTACGCCAGCTTACTTCGATATTTAAATCTATCAGAGGCTTCATATTGTAGGATTTTTATGAGAAAAGTTGAAGTTGAAGGAGGAAAATAGAAAACATGTGAAAGTTCAAGTACTGGAAATGAAAATTACCGTAGAAGGAAGATAGTTTAATAGTAGCGAAGTTCTGAACACGAAACGTGTCAGGCTAGACATAGAGGTTGGTCCACAATTTGAGAGATACGGACACGTGGAATAGAAAGAAGAAAGCCTAGAAGCTTAGATATTCTAAATGCGGCAACGGTTGGGACCTACTGTTAGCCCCACATTTCATTATCATCATCAGATACACGTAATACTCTTTGATTGGGCCAAAAGAATAAATTTTGAATATATCAAATAAATTTTTGTCCCTCGATTCCCTGATCGCGACACGTGTTTCTAACTTTATACCTTTTTTTAAAAAAATACGAATGTTTTTAGTAAAACTAAAATATTTTATTATTCACTTGCTTCTATAAAAATAATTATAACCATTAATTATTAAAGTAATAGTATTTTTATTTATATAAATCACTTATGCTATAAAAGGTTCAAAAACGAACCTTAATACACTAATTGTAAAATAAAGCAAATATTTTTAATCAAGAATTAAGAATATTTTATTAAATATATAATTTTATAAACTTAAAAGAATTTCATTAAACTTATCAATACTTTTAAGTTATCATAATTATATATTATAAATTTGAAATATTTTTTTTTATCAAGTATGATAATATTTAGTTTATTTAAAATGCATATGTGGTGTGCACTACCGAGAAGTGAGTTGATTATTCAGAATTTTATATTAATTATGGAGTGTATGTTTAAATTTACAAATTAACATACTTTTATAAAATTGTCATAATTTCGTAAAAATATATATATTATCACTAATTTAGTGTGTATTTTCTATAATTAAAAAAAAATAAAATAAAGTTTTAAGAAAATTTATTTTAAATTTATATAATTTATCAAACTTATTTATACTAAAATAAAATTAATAAATGCTGCATCTTCAACATCTTTTCCTAAAAATAAGTAAATATATCTAGTACTCAAGGGAGTATCTAAATATAAAACAAAAATTCAAAAAATATATATTATATAGAAGTATTTATTTTTTTATTGGGCATATTTTAATTATATATATATATATATATATATATATATATATATATATATATATATTTATTGGGATCTTACAATTTCTCTTTATTCAGTATTTTATAATTTTAACTTATGTGTCAAATTTTAAATATTCATCATATTAAATATTAAAAAATATTTTTTAAAATATATTAAAAATTATATTATATATCTACTATAACACTGATTTTCATATCATCAATACTAACATAATAATACTCAAATTCTATTTTTCTACTTCATAATTCAAATACCAATTTAAATTATTAAATTTATTATTTAATTATTATTTTTATTAATAAAAAATAAAAATTCTATTATATATCTACTACAACTATCCATATCATCAATTTTAACCTAATAATGCTCAAATTCTATTTTTCTACTTCAAATAATTCAAATATTAATTTAAATTATTAAATTTATTATTAAATTATTATTTTATTAATAAAAAGAAACTAAATTTTTATTATTATAATAATTTTTTGAGTTCATGATATTATAAATTATTTGATTAAATTATAATTTATTAAAAGTATTTATTTAATTATTTTTTATGAACGATTAGGTGTAAAATTGAAAACACATATTTTTTTGAAATAAATCAAAATTGAAGTTTAAAATCTCAAAGGAGGTACGAGAGGGAAGGACCACATGCGTGAGGAAAGTAAGTAATACATGTACTTGCGGTGCCGAAATATGATTGGGCCACGTAGCTTACCAAAGTTAGAAAGTACACGTGTTAACATTTTCACACACACAAGTAAAAATCCAACGGTGGAGATTCATCGATTAAATAAGAAAAAGGAGAGTAGCACGTCACGCCATGAATTGTACCTTACGCTCTTAAACCTGCCCGTTTCGGTGCCGGGCAGCTTGCCCGTGACTTACCACACTCAAAACCAAAAACTCCACCAAAAGAACAAAAACCCCTCTCCTTCCCCTCCTCCCCCTTGTGTTGCAGAGAGGATGCTTCTTCCTCTTCTTTCTCTCTTTTAAGCTCTCCTCTTCTTTTTAAATCTTCTGTTGGGGTTTGTTGTTTGCTTGTAAGCACGAAAGAGAGTGCAGAACATATAATTTGACGTGTAGTATGTGTAGGAGATGTAATACTCTTGATTTTAATGGCGAGTTTGGTGTGGAACTAACATAAGCACTAAGCAGTGTTATGGCAGTGTTATGAACCAGTGAATTTGTTTCTGCTCTTTAATGGCTGAGATATGCTGTGGAGTAGTAAGTGATAGTGAAGCTTCGACAACATGTGAAGGAGGAAGTTCAAGAGCAGGAAGGAGAAGAAGAATGGATTTGAGACGGTTTAAATTTGTTGCTGAACAACAAGAAGAACAAAAAGAAACACAAGGCAACGATGATGATGGTGATCATAACAATAATAATAATGGTAATAAACGCAGGAAAATACAAGTTACAGCATCATTGCCTGCTTCTTTTGGTGATGGTACTGAAGAGTACTCATCAGCTGTTGAAGGTGAAGAAAAAAGAATCGTTTTAAAACTTGAAAATGGCAAATCAAAGACTCAAGAATTCTTAATTTCGGGTAAGGGTTTGAATCTTATTTTAAGGCCTTTTATATCAACACCTTCAGTAGATCCAGACTCGTATCCAAGATATGGAGTCGCTTCGGTTTGTGGGAGGAGAAGAGACATGGAAGATGCAGTAGCAATTTACCCTTTTTTGTTTCGCATGGGTCAAGAATCCCCCACACAATTGCACTATTTTGGTGTTTATGACGGCCACGGTTGCTCTCATGTAAGCTAAGATTTTAAGCTTCGTTTAATGTTTTTTGAAGTGTTATAAAAGTTTTGGACTTGTTTAATTTGGGGTTTGTGTGTGCAGGTGGCAATGAGATGCAGAGAAAGACTGCATGAGCTGGTGAGGGAAGAGGCAGGGGCAGTGGTGGCAACAGAGGAGTGGAAAAGTGCCATGGAGAGAAGCTTTTGTAGAATGGATAAGGAAGTGATAACGTGGAATGAAGAAGAAGTGGTTGGTGCTACAAATTGTAGATGCGAGATGCAAACACCAGAATGCGATGCTGTTGGATCCACTGCTGTTGTTGCTATTATAACCCCGCACGAGATCATCATCGCAAACTGTGGTGACTCAAGAGCCGTCTTGTGTCGAAATGGAAAGCCCATACCCTTGTCCAATGATCACAAGGTTTGAGCTTAAAATCTTTAATTTTTGCATGTGGGTTATCCAAAGTAACGATCTTTTTTATGTTTCTTGTGGGTTTTCTCTCATTTTCTTCGCAACCAAACAATCAGTCTTGCACAATGTGCATACTTGCAACATTTGTTTTGTTACCAACTTTTTGTTTCTTGACAGCCGGACCGACCGGATGAATTGAACCGGATCCAAGCAGCCGGCGGCCGTGTCATTTACTGGGACGGTCCACGGGTTCTTGGAGTTTTGGCCATGTCCAGATCCATAGGTACTTGTTTTCTTTAAAGAAACTTAAAAAAGAAAGCTTTTTTAGTGCCATTCTACTTGGAGTTCCTGTTAAAAGATGGTTGTGGTTATTGTCAAAAACAGGCGATAACTACTTAAAACCGTACGTGAGTTGCGAGCCGGAGGTGACAATAACAAAGAGGACACCGGAGGATGATTGTTTGATACTAGCAAGTGATGGGTTATGGGATGTGGTATCAAATGAGACAGCATGTGGGGTGGC
The DNA here is from genome assembly GCA_949673435.1 of Macaranga tanarius. Taxonomy (NCBI): domain Eukaryota; kingdom Viridiplantae; phylum Streptophyta; class Magnoliopsida; order Malpighiales; family Euphorbiaceae; genus Macaranga; species Macaranga tanarius. Next base: position 10,605 of record CATIWO010144433.1, on the reverse strand, counting down.
ACGTATGTGTTTGAAAGGAAAAGGGCAGCGACAAATATTGCAGCCATGTCATTCGCCGGGAAATGATGTGGGTGGTGATAGTGGTGGCGCCACCACAAGTAGTGGAGGAGGAGGTGGTGGTGGGGAGAGGTCGGACAAAGCATGCTCGGATGCGTCGATGTTGCTAACGAAACTGGCATTGGCCAGGCATAGTACTGACAACGTGAGCGTGGTCGTGGTTGATCTAAGAAAAGACACGTAGCCATGACCTTATTAAATCTTTTTTTTTGGATATTTATTTTGGAGGAAAAAAAGAAGATAAAAATGAGTGTTTTTTTTTTTTTTTTTTTTTTTTAATTAAGTGGAGTGAGGGATGAAAATATAGTAGAAAAGTAAAGCTTGTAATTTCTGGTTGTTCATTACTTCATTTCAAATGAAATCACCTTTTTTTTTTTCACCAAAAATTGGTAATATGTATAATGGATGATGAAGGATATATTCATATGGGATATATATTAATATTACGAAATTAAAATATTAAAAATTCAAAAGTTATTTGAACTGTATATTGCTTACCATATAAAATCATGGCAGCCGAGTTTTATTTTAGGATGCAATATGAAATTATTTTAATTTGGATGTACAGTTTTACTCTTAAATTTTATCTGAGTAAATTTATTGGTTAAAGGCATATTTTTAACTCTAAATTTTATATGATTAATTTTTAATGTCTCTAAATTTTTATTATTTTTTATTTAATTTTTTAATTTTTATTTTAAATCAATTCAACTTTTATAATATATGAAAATGACTGTATTTTGTAAATTAAAATTTATATAAGCGCATAAAAAATGTGTTCAAATAAATATATTTTTTTTTTTTTTTTGATTTCTAACATTATTTTTATTAATTTAAAACTTCATATATTTAATAGTATTTAAAATTAAATAATTATTCACTCTATTATTATATGAATTAAATAAAATAAATTTAAAATAAAATTTTAAAATATTATTAAAAAAATAAAAATTAAAATATTTTGCAAGTATATAATTAATTGGATCCCTTGGATCCACCCTGTCATCGTGATGATCCCTTCCGTATGAGTTAATATCGGATATTTAGTAGAAGGGTGGGGTTTGATTCCTCCACTCCTACCGTTCTCCCAGCCTCAGGAGCTATCAAGGTTTTAAATGATCAAAAAAAATAAAAACCGAGTTTATATTGAGAAGAAAAAATAAAGGATAAAAGGAAAAGTTTTAAATGATTAGGAGGTTACACGTAAGGAGGGGACAGGTGTATTGTTCAACCAAAATATCTTGAAATGGGGCCACTGAAGGATTTGGACGTTCAATACGAGGAAAATGACTAATGAGAGGTCTAATGTTATAACGATTGATTAATTAATTATTCAAGCTCCGGTTACGGCTGAGAAAAAAACCTGAAAACCGATTAACCGAACTGACCGGTTCGATCGGTTATATATAAGTTCGGTTTAATTTAAATTTTTTAAAAATATATAACCAACTGGTTCAGTTTAATTTCAGTTTTTAAGTTAAAAAACTAAAAATAATGGAACCGACCGACTCACATATATATTTATTATAAAAATATTAATTAAAAAAATTATATATAAATATTAAAATTATAAATAAAAAATATATTAGTTATATAATTAAAGAATAAACTTAAAAAAATTATAAAATAATAAATAAAAAATAAAAATTTTATTTAAAAAATAAAATTAATTAACTGAATAACCAAACCGAATCAGTTCGGTTAAATTCAGTTTTTCTCTAGTTCGGTTTGATTTCGGTTAGAATTCTTTCTTAGTCGGTTTTAATCGGTTTTGGTGGTTCTTTGACCGAACCGACTGAAACCAACCGATGCTCACCCTTAGCTACGTTAAGTCTTTTCGTTCAAAAAAAAAATTAATTATTCATGAGTCCAACGTTATAACAATTAATTAAAATTAATGGTGTATGCTAAAAAAATAAAATAAAATTAATGGTGTGAAATCAAAACAACCACTTTAAATTCACTATATAGAAGGTATGAAAAAGAAGTATAAAAATTTTAAAAATAAAAACATAACATAATATAAAATTTATATGAATCAATAAAATTACATTAATAATTTTATATTACTCATTATATATATATATATGTATATATATGACGTTTGAGAAAGTATATCAAAAGTCAAAAAAATATATATATAACTTAAGGGAAAATAAAAATTAATCATAATGAGTAATGATTAAAACTCTTTCATGAAAACCTTTAGTTTTTCAAAGCAATTGAAAAAATGTATTTTCAAAGCAAAATTTATGAAATAAAAATTAGAAAAAATAGATAGAAGTACAATTGCCACATGGTAAAATTTGTAGGTGGCAAAATTTATATCCTAAACTTTTATATATTTTATACAGACAAGGATTTGCTTTCAGAAAATTTTACTATACTACTTGTTTCTTGATTTTAAAAATTATATTTGATTTGAAATACGAATAGTGATTAATTAATATTTGATTGCAATTCTAATTGAATAGAAAATAATATTAGATATTTTATATTTTATTAAAGAATATAATTGTCAACTTATAGTTCATAAATGATATCCTTTAACATAGATACTAAAAAAAAAATGGAAAAGAATGAAAAATATAATATGTATATCCTACATTGAAAGTTATTTGATCTTTCTAATTAGTTAACAATAATTTCAATATAAAATTCAATAGAAAAGATAAGTAATATAACATTATTAAAAAGAGAATAAAAAATTCAATTTTTAAATGTCATTAATAGTATAATTGTAGGCGGCGGGGTTCAGCGCACGCCCAAGTGTCCGGCGACCATGGCACTGTGCGGACTCAAGGCCCACTAGGAGTACAACTTAGGCCTTTTAACGAGCTTTAGTTGGAGAATGGAGTCGCCACCCGGGTAAAATCCGGAAACACTTTTACAGCAACTAGATTCCATGGAGGGAGCCCAGCAGCCGTCCTCAGAGATTGAGTCCGGAAACTGGGTATGGACTTTTAGCGGCTCACCCGACCTTGCGATCAACCTCCGTTTGTGTTTTACATTTTATTACTTTTGATTATTTAATTATTCCTTTAATTACATGCAAATGGCTGTTTAATCCAAACGATTTTCAAATTTTACGATTTAGTTCAAGTTTGTTTATTAAGTCAATTTTCATGCAATTGGGTCCTTGAATTATTACATCCATACATTCATATACACATACATTCACAATAAAAATACAAATAATAAAACGAAAGTAATTAAAGGCGCACACAAAGAAATGGGGGGAGGAGAAATGAATTGTAATCCTTTTTACATACAAATAAAATAAATCGCAACTTAAATAAATAAAAATAGCCCGTGGGCTATCTAATGTTCAATCCTACAATACCAATAACGAGTTAAATCTCCAAAAATAATAGACAACCTACAAGATATTGAAAAGGTTAGTGTAAAATAAAGATGAATAATTAAGTTCTAGCTTAATTAACTACAAGAAGATTAAATCTAAATTAATATCAAACAACCAATTAAATTAGCAAATAGCTTTTTTTTTTAGTAAAATTTAAATCATGCATACTTAATCAATAAAATTATCGAGAAAAACATAATAAAATATTACACAAAGCAATCATCCTAACCATAAAACAATTATCAAATAGAAAAATAAATAGGAAATAAATAAAAATAAAAAGAGGATCTGTGCGGTCTGAGACGCGGGGGGGCGTGCGTCTCTGTTTCACGGAGGCGCGCGCCTCCGTGGAGGGGAGGCGGCTCTTCCGCGGGGGGGAGGGGGCGGCGCCTCTGTAGGGAGGTAGCGCCTCCGCGGGGGAAGGTGCCGCCCTCCCTGTAACGGTCAAAAATTTAAAATTCTGTCCAATTTTTTTAAGGCGGGTGTCTCTGTTTCACGGAGGCGCAAGTCTCCGTGGGGGGAGGCGGCGCCTCCGAAGGGAAGGTGGTGCCTCCGCGTGAGAGGGCGTGCGCCTCCGCGTGGTTCTTTCTGCAGAAACTGATTTTTCACATTTTTTAAGAATTTAAACAACCCAATTTCTTACCTAATGCAGCAGAGAATAATAATACACAACCCTAATAACTAAATAGATCAAAATTACGTGCCACAACAACAAGAATGAAGGACAAAATAACAAAAATAAAATCAAACTCAAAACTTGAAGAAATAAAGAATTTTACTGTGAAGCTTGATTAGAAAATATTTTGGCCCTCAGGTTGATTCAGAAATGCTCCTCTTGTTGACAGAATCCCGAATTCAGGCCCTTTCCCCTTTGATTTTTGGATTCTGCTTTGGTTTTTCTTTCTTTTTTTCTCTGTTTCTTTTTCTTCTCTTTTTTTTATGAACCCAACCTCCTCCTCTTCAGAGACCCTCTCTCCCTCTTTATCCTTCCATTTCCCCCTAAATCACTCAACTGCCTCTTGACTCTCCACAGCCAGCCTTTTCAAAAGGTGGCAGGTGGTGGGTATAGTTGCCAGACGATGGTTGAAGAAAGGTGTGCGTCTGTCTTCTACAGAGGCACACGCCTCCGTGGAGGGGAGGCGCGCTCCACACCGTAGGGGCAGCGCCCTCGCATGGGGAGGCAGCGCCTCCGAATGGGGAGGTGGCGCCACCGAGATGGGAGGCGTGCGCCTCTAGGCCTTCGGGCCATCTGGGCCGGTTTGTTGGGCTTGTTTGGGTCTAGTTTGGTGAGTTTAGGTTATGATTTTAGGCTTCTCACAAACGGGCCTAAATCGGATTCCTTGGCAAATTGGGCTTATCTGTCATTTTTCATCATTGGATTTTTCTCGACGGACCAGCTAAACTATATGTCCACAATAATATAAAAAAGTAGAGGAGAAAAATAGTAATTGCTACTATCTACATGTGAAATTTATGTTTTTTTAATCATTCTAATTTTATTATATTAATAATTAACTTGTTGGTAGATATTATTTATATAATAACTCATTAAATTATGTCATGTAATTTTTTTTATTCATAGGAAGATCATATGACTTAAACACTAAGAAACTGCATCATAGGAGTAACTCTTTATTTTAAATCAAATGAAAATAATTTTACAAATTAAACGGCAACGGAATTCAAACCATATCCCTTAAAAATATCTAAATAATTTTTTTTTTGTTTGCAATTAAAATCAATTAAATATTTAGCAATTAATTATTATAATCCTTATTATATTTAAACACTTCTTTTTTAATTATGTAATTATAACAATTGTGAAATTTAATAAATTTTGCACATAGCGAACAGTATATAATCTTTTGTCCCTTGTTCAAATAGTTCATAAGAAGACAAACAAATATACTTTGTGGAATTAATTTTTTCAAGGATTTACATTTTTTCCCCCTGTAATTGACTCTAGTAGAGTTCCTCATTACCAAATAAATATATAACATGTTTTTGAAAACTTTCTATTATATGTTTTTGAAGAGTCATAATATATATATATATATATATATATATATATATATACTTTAATAGCAAATTTAAACAAGCTGACCAAACTAAATTATTATGACTCTTACTAAACATGAAAATCTAAACCCTTCACGTGCCATGCATAATTTGGAGACAAGTTTATAAGCAAAGGTTAAGGTAAGCAAGTTTATAAGCAAAGGTTAAGGGACCACCATTACTTTCATTAGCTAAAAAAAGTTGGTACAGATGACACCTGCTGGCTGCTGCTGTCAAAATTCTTTGGCATAGAGATTTTTTTTTTTGTGTGTCAACAACATTTAAGAGAAATGCTTTGTCCATACATCACTTTACAGCAAGGTGCAGCACCAACAGTCAATTTCCCTTGAAATCACACTCCTAAGTCACTTTCTCAAAATTTTCTGGGATTGAGATCATAATTGCATACCAGGATGCTCGAGCATGGAGCGTGCTACACGCTCGAGTATCGGTAAGAAATAAGACATGATTTAAACCCTAATAGCATAGGTTTGATGGTGTTTACCTGAGAGACCTTGGAAGGCAGAAACAGCTAGGAAGTCTCAAATTCATGATATCTTTGTATGTCAAAATGAAGTTTTATACAAGTGATGATATTTAATTCCTAATCACGGAGACCAAACAAGTAACTGATGAAAGAACATTTGGATGTCTACCTCTCAAAAAAGTATATTAACATTCCACTTGACATCAACTCAACTCAATTAGCTGGGTTTTTTAAACTCAAATTATTAAAGGAAGAAAAAAGAAATGGGCATTTGCAGAACAGTCTGATAACTAATCTCCAGCATAGTAAGGGGATAAAAGGATACGATGCATGATATGTGAAAAGAAAAAGCTTAAACCGGGACAGCAACTTCATTCATGCAGGGAACAGGACTCAGAATTTCCAGAGAAGCTGTCTACCGATCCACACTACCACACGCTGTAACATGAACATCAACTAAACACAATAGGGCAGGTTGCAGACGAGAGAAGGCAGGGACACAGAGAACTTTTCAAAGGCGCCATTTTATCAGGAACCCATTTTCCGACTTTGAGCTAAAATAAAAGAATATTTTCTAACATTACATTTTCTTGTTGCCATCTTCAACTCCAGAACTCTTCAAAGCCTTCAACTTTCTGTAACCCACATCCGTACCGAATATCCTGAAATCAAATAGAAGGTGGAATCACACAATAGTCTACAGAATGGATCAAACCGAAGGTGGAACCACATAATGGTCTACAGAATGCATCAAATAAAAGATAACTGCAAACTTTCTTTGAACACCAAAACATAGCAGCAAAAGCATGTTCTAATTATCAAAGATCAGTGTCAATTAATTATGCTTCCCAGTCATTTTAAGGCTAAAGGAAAACTCAATCAGAATCAATGAATGATATTGTATCCTAAGAGAGCATTTTAATGTCAGACAGTCGTATTGTCTTAAAGCATTCCATGTTTACCACAACGCTTTCTTCACACTACAACAGTAAGCTGAAGCATGAAGATTAAGCTATTAGACTCCGGCATTAACAGTTTAACACTCATAAAATAGCATGAAAAATTTTGTGAAACATCAAGAAAATGAAAAGTTCTGTGGCACGTTCTTTCCTGACTGGCCTAAAAGATTGCAAAATTAAATGGATAGAATGCCATTGGTTCCTTATTAAAACCACCTATAGCATTTTGTAAGCTAATATACCCACATATATCTGTTTAACACAGCTAAACTTTCTTATTTACAATGTTAGCACAGTTTAGCACTACCTTATTCTACAAAATAAGATTCCAAGTGCTTGTACAAAACAATCTTTTTTTTTCTTTGTTTTTCTTTATTCGCATCAGTTGGATAAATATTTACTAAACCAAAGACAACAAGTCCCTTGAATGAGTTGCATAATTCCAAAAAGTAGCATAGAACAATACTAGTAATATGATATAAAGGCCTAATTGAGTCCTTGACACAAAATCTGTGAGGAGGAAAACTCTACTCCTTAATGCCCTATCGCTATTTATATCAAGAATATATCACCGATTTCTAATAACTAATGCCATTGGCCTTCTCTAACCACCAGTGAGAGATGAAAAAGAAAGTACTTCCAACAAATTTAGATCTGATTAAAATGAATGGACGCTTAAAAAAGGACCTGCGATCTGATTCACCTATATTTTAGTAAACACTTTTTGCCAGAAGTACTTTGAAATTTCATTTTATCGAACTGAGCCAGCTTTCAGGACTTAAAACTGGTTTTTGGTCATACAAACCAAGTGAATCAGGTGAGCTTATTTTACTAGTGGGAAAGGTGCAGGACATTTTACATGATGCCCAAGCGTAGAAACCAACTCAGGAGAATCTAACTGTACAACAGACTCCAGTTCAGCCATTGACTGCAAAATGATAGTCAGACAAGGAGCAGACTACCTTCTAGCCTGATTGCATTCCTTTAACCAAAAAGTGTCAATATCCAACAGAATAGAGTTGCAATCTAGGTTACATTCTAATCACACAGCAGAAACAAAGTGCAAAAAGAGACAAGGAACTCACCGGTCCATATAGACAAAAGTAGATGAGTAGTTTCCAGATTTAGTATACAACAAGCGGTGGTGATAGTCATGAAAATCGGCACTGGGAGATTACAAGAGAAAATGTCATAAACCATAAAACTGAACAAAAAGCACCTAGCTTGCTTTAGAGATAATCATATCAGCAAGTAAAAAGAATGGAGAGAAAAACACTCACCCTCCGTACAAAGGTATAAAATTGGAAAGACTCCATGGGAAGTGGTAACCACAGTGTGCTTCAACTGTCTCTAAGACCCTTAGCACCATCCATAACCACAAAGTGATCAGATGGGGACCAGTGATGGCAGGACCAACAATGGTAGCAAAACCAAGAAATAATATCTCAGCAGGGTGAGCATATTCAGATGTGAGTCCAAATGGAGTAGCATATCTGCACATGTAACACAGAAACCAGTAAGTGCATCAAAAAAGACTTTGTAGATAACATTGCCCAAACTGTAAGACCAGAACCATAAAATTTCTCACTTACTCATGATGGACACTGTGCACATGCTTGTAGAGCCACTTTGTATGTAAAATCCGATGTCCCCAGTAGAATACGAAATCCTCAAGGATGAAGTAGAACATTATTTGTGTTAGAACTACTTTCCTGAAAAAGAAAACCCAGAATCTATGATAAAAAACAACGACTATTGCTAAGAAGTCAACCACAAAGAAGTTATTGAAAGGAGTGGCAAGCATCTATTGCAACTTTGCAAGTACCACCAGATACTTTAAATGTGCAACTGAAGAAAAAAAGATTTAGTACATAAAGAACCTGAAAATACCAGGACGGCAATGGAAGACTACTTCGCATGCCCATGTATTTGAAGACAGGGTAGGAGAATATCATAACTGGTAGATTGACACCAAAATGGTACAAAAGTAGGCGAGTGATACATTTTTCCTGAGCTGCAGGAGTATTGTTTTTGGTCTGCATAGAACAAGCATCTAGTAATGACAACAAAAGATACCGGAAAAAATACAAGAGAAATGCAGCGGCAAATATGATTACACGTTTATAGCATCGGCAATAATTTCCAGAATATGAATGATCATTTACGGCATTAAAGCTGTGACTAAGAAGCACACATTGATGTTCCCATTAAAGCACGTGTCATGTTATGCATAAAATAGACATTTTTGACATAACAACTTTAAGTCTAAGAGATATAAAAGCTAACTTTTATGAATAAGACAGCATTCAATTTTGGAAGCAGGATACAAAGTTACATTGGATTTGAATTTTCATTTTGTGATACCAACCCACTTCGGAAAACTATGAAACTAGCAGCATTATTCTAGTGACAACAGAAAGCGGCAAATAACGAACCTGAATCTTGTACTTGCTGAGCCAACCTGCCCTTTCAAGATAAATGAAAGGAAGTCCAGATAAGAAGAAAACACTTTCATGAAGAAAAAAGCTTCCTAGACATGCCAATTGAAAATCACTGAAATGTGTAACCAAATACTGCATAAAAAAAATAAGAAGAAATAATTAAAATAATCCCTTAATTCTTGCTATAATTTAGAACAATAAAGTCTTAACTTAAACTAATTTGACAAGCTATCCACATTTGCCAAAATTAAAATTAAACAATTCCATTTGGTCAATGATTTGGAAACGTTCACAAGAAAAATAATTAAAATCAAATTAAAAAGAATAATTAAATTGCTACCAGTTCTATAAACTTTAATCGAACAGGGTTTCTTTCAAGAACACAGTAGGAAGTCAATTTCACAAATAGTCATTATCAAGAACATAAATTGAGCATTAAAATAAAAAAAAGAATAAGAAACTAAAAATAAAAAATCAACAGCAAACTTCACTAACAGAGATCTAATAATATAATAATATAACAAAAAAAAAAAAAAATCTTTAATAACAAGAAGCAAGAATAAGTTAAATAACAGGTACCCAAATCAAGCAAAAAAAAGATCCACTACACATTCCGTCAATTGCATGCAGTAAAAAAGTTAGAATCTTGAAGATAGATCCAGAAGGGCAGTGATTAATGAGGAAAAAAAATGCAAGAAATCGAAAAGGGTATATAAAAAAAATGAAGAAAAAGATTACCAGCCAGCCAGATTCGATGAGGGAGGCCATGAAAATGAAGAAGACGGAGAAACAGAGGGAAGGAGATGGGTGACAGTGAGAGTGAGTGAGTAGCAGAAGCAGCAAATACAATACAATACAATACAATACAAGAAGTAATGAATGATAATGATAATAATAATAATAGCAAGTAATGGTTTAATTTTTGTTGAAAAAAATTTATTATATATTTATGTGAAAGAGAAGACTGAAGTGGCAGCAGAAGCACAACCACGAGATGAATAAGACAGTCTGTCAGCACCAGGGAATCTCATTCCTTTTTTTTTTCGCCTTTTCGGCTTTGGTCGTTTCATTTATTTATTTTTTTTATTTTTGTATTTTTGATGCATCTAAATATATAAATATATGGAATAAGACAAATAAATACAAGTGATTTCAAGTGTTTTAGTGTAATTTTTTTACGACATTTTAATATTTTATAATTCATATTAGTGTCACTTAGTTGATAAATTATAATTTGTG
>CATIWO010144421.1:0-13876 GCA_949673435.1 Macaranga tanarius | reverse complement strand
TTGAAAATAGGTAACTCACCTATATCCTCCAACATATTATCAATACAATGAGCTGCACAAGGAGACCAAAACAATTTTTTTCTCTTTTCCATTAATAAATCACCCGCTGCTACATAAGCTGAAGCACTGTCCGTTACCACTTGAACTACATTCTCCTCTCCAATTTCCTCCACTAATGAATTAAGCAACTCAAACAATTTTTGTGCATCTTTTATCATATCCGAGGTGTCTATTGATTTAAGAAAAACTGTCCCACTAGGGCTATTCACTAAGAAATTAGTGAGAGCCCTATTCTTTTTATCCGACCACCCATCTGACATCAAAGTACATCCGGTTTTTTTCCATTCCTTTTTATATTTTTCTAGGATCAAGTTCACATTATCCACCTCCTTCTTCAAAAATGTGACTCTAGCCTCATGATAACTAGGAGGTTTTAAACCCCTACCATATTCACCAATTTTTTCCACCATAGAAGCAAATAATGGACTCTTCACTAAGACAAAAGGCAATGCATGTCCATATAAAAACTTGCATATACTTTGAACTACAGGTTATCTATTTTTAACCATTGCATTCATTGTTTATTGTTTAAGGCCCTTCCCTTTATTGATAAATGAGTCGATACTACCTTTTCTTTTCTCTACTAAAATTTGATTTCCTTGTTCTCCTTCACCTACTTCAAAACATTCATTTGCATTTATTTTTTGTGTGTCCATTTCTCCAAAAATTTTAATAAAAAGATTCCTCACATTTTCAGGACATTGAGTACAAGGAGCAATATTATCATGATCACCTGCTAAATGATGTTTCATTCGATTTATCCCTCCCCATATTTCAAGACCACAATAATTGCATTTTACATGTATCCTACTATTATTAACTCTTGAATAATGCTCCCAAGTAGGATCACCACTTTTAGTTATAGATCATTTTTTTGCTCTTGAAGCCATATTTCAATAATATGAATAAAAATAATTTTAACCTACAAAAAAATAATACACAAATTAATTAAAAATATTCATAAGATTAAATTATTAATTTTATGTATTATGAGTAAAATATTATTTTTTAAAAAAATAATTATTTATTATATTAATTTATGAATTGTTGTTTGCAGTGCAAACTTTGCACTGTTAAAAGATTAATAAAATAATATTTTATTATTAAATTATTTAAAGTAATATATATATATATATGTGTGTGTGTGTGTGTGTGTGTGTGTGTGTGTGGTCTGCATGTCTTGACTCTTGACAAAAGTAAGTAGAGTCGTAGAAGAGTACAAAAGTTATTAAAAGTAGGCATGTTTAATAAAGTAATAATATTGCTACAGTATAAAGTGTGTCTCTCATAAGGGCATTTATAGATAAGTCTAGAAACTACAATCTACATGCAAAGTTGCAAACAAAGAAAAAAAATAGAACAGAAGATGAAAAAGAAAATTGAGCACAGAGATGGAAACAGAGAAGAGACGAAAATAAACAAGAATTGAACAGAAGGAGAGGAGCACATGAAATAAAGACACTTACAAAAAAGAAGAAGAGAAAAAGAAAATGAAGTTAGCTACCTGGTTGGCCGGTTCAATCGAATGCAAGCAGAATGGGAGATTCTTATATGTCATTTTTTTCCTTTTTCTTTTACTGTTTCTTCTCCTTGTTCTATAGGTATATGGGACGTCGATTCTTCTTCTTCTTCTTCTTCTTTCAATTAAATTTGTTTTAATTTATTTTATGAGTTTTTTGGTAAATTTCTGTTTAAATTCATTGTAAAGAGAATCGAAAGAATCGATCGATTCTTCTCGATTCCATCAATTTTGATTCTTTCGATTCGAATGTGATTCGCTCGATTCGGTCTCTTTTCTGATTATTTAATAGATTCGTCTCGTTCTCTAGGTGAATCGTCTGCTTCCATCTTATCCCCTATGCTCGAGATTCTGTTATACAAGTCCTATAATGGCCTATTTCATCCTCTTTGCTCGTGATCTTATTATAGGTCCTCTACTATAGCTTAAAAGATTTGAATATGGTTTAGTATCCCTATGTTCATATACATCACTCCCCCCTTCCTCGAAAAGATTCATTCTCGAATCTCTACCTTCATAATAAAAAAAAAGAAGGTCAGATATATTAAAGGTTGCAAAAATATTATACTCACTAGGGAGATCCAATTTGTAGGCATTATCATTGACCCTTGACACAATTTGAAATGGTCCATCTCCTCTAGGATGTAACTTAAATTTTATTTGAATATAAAATCTTTCTTTGCACAAATGCAACCATGCCCAATCTCCAGGCTCAAAAACCAATTGCTTACGTCCTTTATTCCTTTAATCCGCCACTTTTTGGTTTCGCCGTTCAATATTTTGCCTTACCTTTTCATGTAAATTGTGCACAAAATTTGCCTTTTGAACACCATCTAAATTAACTTGCGCATTCACAGGAAAATGTGATAAATCCAATGGTGTTAAGAGATTAAAACCATACACAATTTTAACAGGTGAATAATGTGTAGTTGAATGCACAGCCCTATTATATGCAAACTCTACATGAGGTAAAATCTCATCCTATTATTTCATATTCTTTCTAATTATAGCACGCATTAGTTGTCCTAAAATTCTATTCACAACTTTAGTTTGACCATCAGTTTATGGATGATATACAGTACTAAACAATAATTTAGTCCCTAATTTCACCCACAAGGTCTTTCAAAAATAGGACAAAAATTTAGTATCCCTATCACTCACAATAATTTTAGGTATACCATGTAAACATATTATATTCTTAAAGAACAAGTCAGTAATATATAAAGCATCATCAATTTTATGACACGGAATAAAATGTTCCATCTTAGAAAACCTATCAACAATCACATATATGTTATCATTACCATGCCTAGTCCTAGGTAGTCCAAGTACAAAATCCATGGATATGTCTATCTAAGGTGACTATGGAACAGGTAATGGTGTATACAACCCATGCGGATGCACCTTAGACTTAGCTTACAAACAAGTAATACAATTAGCACAGTACTTAGCAACATCAAATTTCATATTAGGTCAAAAGAAGTGTTCATGTAAAATATTTAATATTTTAGGTATGCCAAAGTGTCCCATCAAACCTCCCTCATGTGCCTCCTCAATTAATAATAAACACAATGAACATTTAGGCACACAAAGTTGCTTTAGGCAAAATAAATACCCATCATATTTATAAAATTTATCAAAGGCAGTTATCTCACATGCATTATATACATTACTAAAATTATGATCATGTGCATACAATTCTTTAATATGCTCAAAATTAAGTAATTTAGCATCCAAAGTAGTAAGTAAAATGTACCTCCTTGACAATGCATTAGCCACAATATTTTCCTTACCTTGTTTATATTTGATAACATAAAGAAATGACTCAAAAAACTCACTCCACTTAGTATGTCATTTGTTAAGTTTATTCTGACCTTTCAAATGCTTCAAACTCTCATGGTCAGTATGGATAACAAACTCCTTAGACAATAGGTAATGTTGCCACGTCTCTAATGCCCTTACCAAGGCATACATCTCATTGTCATATGTCGGGTAGTTAAGTGCTGTGCCACTCAATTTTTCACTAAAATATGCAATTGGCTTACCCTCTTGCATAAGTACAGTGCCAATTCCCACTCCAGAAGCATCACATTCAATCTCAAATGTTTTATCAAAGTTAGGCAAAATAAGAATAGGTGCAAAAATTAATTTAAATTTTAGCACGTTAAAAGCATCTTCTTATTCTTTACCCCACCTAAATCTAACATTCTTTTTAATTACTTCGGTTAAAGGGGCTGCTATGCTAGAAAAATTACGCACAAAATGTCTATAAAACTAGTTAAGCCATGGAAACTATGAACGTCCCTGATATTCTTTAGTGTAGGCCAAGTTTTAATAGCCTTAACCTTGTTATGATCCACCTCTATACTATGCTCACTAACAATATAACCTAAAAATATAATTTTAGGCATATAGAATGAACATTTAGCAAGCTTAGCATATAACTTTTGTGCTCGTAAAACACTAAAAATAGATCTAACATGCATAATAAGGTCCTTTAGTGATTTACTATATACAAGTATATCATCAAAATAGACAACAATAAATCTACCTATAAAATCTCTCAAAATATGGTTCATTAAATGTATAAATGTACTAGGAGCATTAGTTAAACTAAATGGCATAACTAACCACTCATATAACCTATATTTTATTTTAAATGCAATTTCCATTCATCACCAATTTTCATTCTAATTTGATGATACCCAGCCATTAAATTAATTTTAAAAAATATGCATGCACCATGTGATTCATCCAATATATCACCTAAATGAGGTATAGGATGATAGTACTTTACAGTGATTTTATTGACAACACGACAGTCAACACACATATGCCATGTTCCATCTTTTTTACGCACTAATAGTGTGGTAACAGCACATGGGCTCATACTTTCTCTAATTAACTCTTTAGACAATAACTCATCCACTTATCGTTATAATTCCTTGGTTTCTTCGAGGTTGCTCCTATAGACTGGTATGTTTAAAATTTGTACTATAGGAATAAAATTAATTTGATGTTCTATCCCCCTTAATGATGGTAAACCTTCAGGCATAGACTCGGGAAATAGATCTTCAAATTCCTACAATAACGCTGGAAAAGAACTAGGAAGAGAAGAGATAATTGGGTTAGAATCAAAAGATAAACATTCTCCTTTAAATACCAATAGTATCATAGGTTGCTTGTTTAGATAAGTCTTTCTAATCTCACCCTCTCTAGCATAGAAACTGCCTTTTACCTCTCTTTTTTACCACTTTTTGCATTCTATGCTCTCTTTTTACATGCGCACTCTCATTAATTTTTTTCTCATTGTGCATTATCTCTATTTTTTCTCCTTTTTCCTCTCTACACTCACATCTCTCTTGGCTTTTCTCACAACTCTCCTTTTACTGGTGCACCTTTTCTTTTTCATATGCACTCTCACATTCATTCAGAATTTTCTGATCTTTGTATACTTCCTTAGGCGTCATAGGTAACAAATTGATAGTTTTGTCATTCATTTTAAATGAATAACGGTTAGTAAAATCACCATTTATGACTCGCCTATTATATTACCATGGATGTCCTAATAATATATGACTAGCATGCATAGGAACTAAATCGCATAATACCTCATCATGATAACGCCCAATAAAGAATGAAATTAATGCTTGCCTAGTGACCTTAATATCCCTACTATTATTCAACCATTGCAATCTATAAGGCCTAGGGTATTTAGTTGTTTTTAGTCCTAATTTGTCAACTAAAACAGCATTAACAATATTAGCACAACTCCTACCATCTATAATCATACTATATAGCTTATTATCTATCATGCACCTAGTATGAAAGACGTTCTCACGTTGTACCTCTTCCTCCTTAGTTTGTATGCTTAAGGCATATGACGTAGCGGAAGGTAATAAAAGATGGATAAATATCACGATTGTTGAATCACGCATGATTACCAGTCAATGATCATCCAAAACCTATTGAATCCTAAGATTACTAGGAATTAGGCACCAAAATAGTTGATTCCTAAAAATGCCGATATTTAAAAAATTTGGGAATTAATTTATTAAAATATCAAAACTGTCCATTCTCCTAGAACATCATAAATAAATAATGCTGACAAAAACCCTAATGAGAAAAATAACAAAAAAATCAACAAAAGCCTGAAAATAAAAATAAAAAAAGAAGTTAAAACTTTAAAGCCCAAAATGAAGGCCTAGTCTCCCTAGCGACTTAGTCACAAGCCCCCTGCCCTCTTTTTTTATAGCTTATAGCAGAAGTCAGGAGTGTGCAAGTCTAGTTGTCACTCGGAGCCACTCTGTCAACAAAATAAGCCGTTACTTAAGAGGTTAAAAACCGTGTTCGGTATCGACAGAGAAAGTAGGGAAAGACAGTGATACAATAGCTCTAACAGAAGCAAGCTATCAAGAGGGAGCAGTGCAGTCAGTATACAGAGTTGGCTTTTTAACCATTCGATTCACGAGCTTAGTTACCCCTCCCCTATGGATGGTTTCATAGCTTCTGTCAGGTCAGGAGTGAACGAAGGAAAGGTGCCCGTGAGCCTCTCCAAATGCTCTAAAATCGGCCTCTTTGTTGTTGTTATTACGGGCGTACGGTACTACGGCCTTTTCTTTCTTATTCCACTTTCTCAAAATGTAGAGCAGCGAATCGAGAGTCTCTCGCTATGTCCTCATTCCTTTCTTCGATTCTATAGCCGATCTTCTTTAATCCAAAGCTGGTGCAAGCAATCTCATAGGTGGATTCATGAGGATTTAGGCCTAAAAATGGGCCAATTATAAGTTAACTTTAAAATGAATGTAGGTCTCTAAGTTAGCTTCAATTTGATATATTATGGGCCCAGTGATTCTACCTATGCCAAAAGTTATGGCCTTTAGAAGCAACGCTGCGCATCGAAATGCTTCAAAAAGGCCAAAGCCATCTCATCCGCATCAGCATGCCTAGTAACAAATGTGTAAATTGGTTTTTGAGGGGTTGATTCATCTCCCTAGACATCAAATATGTCCTCTAATATTGGCATGTCACTCAAATCATGATCATCCTTATCCTCATTCACCACCTTTCCATTACGTAGGGTCATAATTTTCGCATTTAGATATCATGCAGCCCTATGTCCATATCCCGTGCATCTAAATCACTGAATATTAATTAACTTACCCTTGGATTTGTCATCCTTATGTTACACTTTTGATGTAGTAACATCCTTACTTTTATTTGGCTCAAATTTACCTTTATTTGCACTTCCATCTCCTCCTTTATTATTCTTCCAATTCGATTTCCATGGGGCTGTAGGAATCAAATTTGCCTTAGTTTTTACTTTCAATTGCTTTTCCACCTTGATTTCCATATGTACCATATCCTCCAAATCTATATAATGATACAATTCAACAAGGTTAACAATTTCATAGTTCAAACCTGATAGAAAATGTATCATGGCAGCCTCTCTATCCTCTTTAATGTTTGCTCAAATTATAGCCATCTCCATCTCTTGATGATACTCTTCAACACTTCTAGAGCCTTGGGTCAGTCTTTGTAACCTATTATATAGCTCCCTATAATAGTATTGAGGTATAAATCTCTTCCTCATTATGGTTTTCATCTCAAACCATGATGAAATAAAACCTTCTCTACTTCTACGCCTAATGGAGGTAAATTGATCCCACCATACACTGGCATAGTCAATGAACTCCCTGGCTGCCAACTTTACCTTCTTTTCTTCAGTGTAGTTATAGCAATCAAACACATGCTCAACCTTCTTTTTCCACTCCAAGTAAGCCTCCAGATAACTCTTACTTTGGAAAGTTTGAATCTTCATCTTGATTGATGCCAAATTTCCATCCTTATATTTGCTCTTGTTGGTATATGTAGATTCCTCTTCGGCTGCCTCCTCTTATAAATCATCGAAAAGGATGTGTTTGATGTCCCTTACTCGAATAGGGGTACCTAGCTCCAACCTCTCGTGGACCTTTTGACTTTCACTCCTCATGTCCTCTTATTGAGCCAACATCTTTTGTGACATTTCTTGTATTGCTTTTAATGTAATCTTCTCCTTTGTATCCATAATGTATATCTGAAAGAAAATTAAAAGAAAAATTCCTATTCTAACACTCCCTCACATATTTCTCTTAATTAGATTTGAAAACCCTCTAATGCATTCACAAATCAAGCACACACAAGAATTTCCTTTTAAGTTCTTAATTGAGCTAAACCTCTACTACTTCTGAGAAAATTACAAATCAAACTTTGACAACTAAAGCTAATAATAAAAGAAAATTAAAAGGATCAAATCTGAAAGTCTTTAAACACCTTATGAGCTTAAATCACGATTTATGTGATTTTTAGGGTTGTTTTGGGTGATTTCAGGTACAATAGAATTTTGGGGCTGTTTATGCATGAAATTTGTTATAATTTTGGATTTTTAATAGGGTCTAAAAATATAAGATGAAGAAAATTATGGTTATGAAAAAAGAGATCAAATTTTTAAATGTTGAAAGGTGAAAAACGGGTAGAAAGAAGGGTTCAAAAATAAAGAATGATGCTAGCGTAGGTATGCAAAGAAAAATAAGGTGAAGATATTCAAATTTTATAAGTTTTCAGGGGCTAGAATGTTTACCCACAAATTTTATTGATGCAACGGCCTATGGTTATCACAGCTTCTTTGATGTTATTAGGCCGAATCACTTGATGCAATTTTAATGCGGATGAACTTGATGATGTCAATTTTTTTTTTACAAATGCATAAATACTATGCTAGGGATACATAGCTTATACTAGAGCCATTGCTCTGATACCAAATCTGATACAACCCTCTAGTTATCTAACAACTTGGAACTATAATCTATTGGAACCTTGCCCAAGGATCTATCTAGCATAAACTAAAAAGAATTGGAATTCAATAGCTATCTAATAGCTAAAAACTCTAATTATCAAAAGGTTGAATTCGCAATATGCTCGAAGCAAATTCGAAGTTAGCTCTCACAAGAACTCAAAAAAATTCAAATCTGAATTTGAAAATAATAAATATCAATCAACTTATGTAAAATAATGTTTTTACAAGTATTTATAGACTTGTAATCCTAAACCTAAACTAATTCTAAACAAAATAACTCTTTAAGAATAGATAACTATACTCATAATTAGACACAAATTCTAATAAAGAAAATATAAATAAAACTCCTAATTAAATACAAAAATCGGATAGAATATCATTGTCGAGACACGGGCATGTTTTGACTATGATTTTGAGATAGAACGTTACACGGCCTGATGCCTATTCATACACGGGCGTGTCTCTAGTCGTGTATCTTACTAGATATTTTAAGCACCTTAAACATGGACATGTATGTGGCCTGTGTACCCTACTAGCTGTTTCGAGTGCTTGAAACATGGGCGTGTAAAAGTCCACACGGGCATGTATCGGCTTGAATACAACTAACTAAGTTGACTAACTTAGTTTCTACCAAATTGCTTCCATCTTGTCCCCAATGCTCGAGATTCTCTTGTACAAGTCCTATGATGGTCTGTTTCAACCACCATAGCTCAAAGAATTTGAATTTGGTTTAGTATCCCTATGTTCATATACATCAATATGATTAATATATTTAATACTATGTGTTTTTTATATATTTAGTATATAACAGATTAAGATAAATATATTTTTTGTGAAAAATACTTAATGTATTCCAAAAGTAACTGTATATAATCTTGCTAGTAATCTAAAGCCACTTTCGTGAATATGTTGCAGCATATTAGAGCTCCATTATAGAGAAGTTTATGTTGGCACAGTAGGTTAGGGTTAAAACAATTAATTATATTGCAGAAACGACTTAAATGAAGTTTAAGACGCTGAGTGATCATGCTTAAACCTCTTTTACATTGCACATGCTACTATAATTAAGAATTAAGAGGATTTTCATACAAAATAGCAGCAATATACATGTTACATGAAGATAGTGTCAATGAAATAAAAAAAAAAGATCAGGAAGATAATGTAGTATCATCATGTTGTTATCTGTGCCAGAAAGTGCAATAATTTATTGAATTAATTTTCATAAATCTTATTCTTAATTACTACTTAACATAGTAACAATAAAATTTAAAATGAACGGTACCCATTTTAATCTTTGCCTTTTCAAAATTAAAAGTATTCATTTTATAATTAATTTATGTAGTTAATTATTTATCCTCTAACATATATATATATTTATCTTTTAGATTGGCTACACAACCAATACTAGTATTTTCTTAAAAATTGTTTGTTCGATATCTTCTAGTTTAATATAAACTTAACTTTTGCAGTATTCATACAAGTTTTGTTCAAATTGTCTCAATTACTATATTTATCTTTTAAAAATAAATAGTTTTTATATTTAAATTTTATTATTTATGTAGTTAATTAAAGTCTTCTATTCCTATCTCAATTGGTAGAATTAGTTTTTTTTTTTAATAAGCAATTACAATTTTATCCTTTCATCTATCAAATTCCCGCCTAACTTCTATACAACACCTGATTTGTCAATATTTTGATGGGAAATTAAAATTTCTCAAAAAAATTAATTTAAAATGGGAATACCACTTATATTTTTATTTTTCTATTTTACCTTTTTAATTTTTTTCTTGATTTAATATATCTTAAATTTAGAATTATAACTTTCTACTCCGCAGAAACAAAACAAGCTCACAAAAAAGTGATACTTTTTATTATATAAAGAAGTTATACTTATTGAAAATCTTATGTTGTCTATTCTACAGAGAATGAAGATTTATTGAAAAATCTTTGTTCCATCAGTAAATACTTTTCGTATTTCCTAAAAATGTAAGTATATTTTTATTTTGTTTTCTTTTTGATCCCATATAGTAAAGATAGTTTGTGTTTTTTTCATTTTATTTATGATACTAATTAACTTGAATTTCATGCAGAATATCAAATAAAATGCCTAAGCATTAGGGAGTAAAAAGGAAAAGGGCAAAGAATGCTTTGAATAAAAAGGAAAATAATTATTCACATGATATACAGGCAAATGATGGAATGTCACAAGAAATTGAGATAAGTCGTTCTCAATCTAAAAATACTATATACCATCCATCACTTCCTACAAGAGAAGCTTATTCTTATGGTAAACACTGATATATTGATCTCTTTTTTTTTGACTAATAATTAGATAACTAATATCTGTGTTTACTTTTGATAGGATATGCAGATATTTCCAAAAAAGCAATTAAGTACTATTATGGAGGGTATTTTATATTTTTTCCTTCTAGAACTTATGTAAATGGTTGCATGAAAAAATGTGAATTCGATATTGACTTTGTTTCCTATTTTGATATTTTTGATAATTTGAGGGGTTGTGGTTTTGATGTTCTTAAGGGAGATAAATTTTATTATTTGAAGGTAGATTATTTATTGACCGATAACAATGGACTAATAGAAATTATTGATGATAGTGATGTAAAAAATATGCTTGATAGCTATCAAAAGCATAACTGGAAGCCCATTGACATTTTCACTTTATTTCAAAATTATGAAGTTATGCGTAACTTTTCTACTGAGAACTATGGTCGTATAGATAATGCTGCATCAATAGAAACTAATGAATTCACTGCAGAAGGAGGACAAGAATCATGTGTTGGGCTTCAAAATAAACCAGGTTTATTTTCTAAAATATTGAATTGACAAATTATCTTTAATTTTTTTTGATTTTGTGTACACTACCTATTGGTGAAAACTCGTCAAATTATATATGGTTTTTAGGTCAAACAGTTAGAAATCAAACTTGCTGTCCATTACAAGTTAAAAAGTGGAAAGATATTGATGATACATATTTTGACCATATATGAGATGTTATTTTAGTAAGTTTAAAACTTTTCATCCAAGTCAAAATTTCTTGATAGCTTAAAGTTTTGTATTCACAATAGTATTTGATTTTTTTTATTTATTGTTATTGCATTGCTAATTTTATGCATTTTATTTTTTTAAATAAAACTTTCAAGATAAATTCTCTTTTGAGAACTCGGATAAAAAAAGGAATACATTTGAATGTTACATGAATGCCTTGTATAGGGATTATAGGCATAAATTGAAGAGAAAGTATTTCGACTCAAAAATAATATATCAATAATGATTATGTAATAGGTCGGTGCTTGTTGATTCAGATGACTGGAAATATTTAGTTAAACTTTTGAGTCAGCCAATATTTCAGGTTTATTTTTATTTAATACACATGGTATTTTTTATTTAATAAAAATCTATCTTATTTTTCTTTGTTATTTATAGCTTAGCTTTTGCTTATTATCTATGTAATTACTCAGCAAATAACATGTCATTTAATTATGTATATAAACCACGACTCACTCTTTTACACTCTTTTAAACATTGGTGCTTTGCTGCCTATTTGTATAATATTTAGTTCTTGTGTATTTATGCAGGAGAGAAGTATGAAAAATAAATTTAATAATTCAAAACTGTCAATGCCTTCTTATGCATGAACAAAAAGCTTTGCTCGTCTTAGGCATGAAATGGTATGTTGAATTTAGTTTTATGTATACATTGTTATTGAATTTTTTATCATTATTTTTTTTTGGATTTTAACTACCACATTTTTTTTTGTAGAAGATAGAAAATGGAAAAGTACCTTCTCGGGTTGAAGTTTTTATTGAATCACACAAAAGAAGAAAAGGAAAAGAAGCTGATTCTAATTCACAAGATGCCATTGTAACAATCTTTTTTTAATCTATTCTATATATATATATAATTAGTCTTTTAATAATTTATCAATTTTTTTAAATTAAATAATTACAGGCACAATTTGATCAATTAAGAAAACAAAGACAGTAAGGGAAAATTTCATTAAGTGACGAAGATATATTTGAAAAAGTTTTAGCCCTGAAAAAAATGGCTACATTCGTGCATATGGTCCAGGAAAAGGTATTACTGATTTTTTTAGTACAAGACCAACAAAAATCTAAGTTCTTAAACAGATTGAAGCATCTAAAAAAAAGCAAGTGATCAAGTGAACAAGTAAACAGAGAAACAAATGAGCGAGTGGATGAAATGCAAAAGTAAATGGATGAGAAATTAAAAGAAATTAAACAACAAATGGAAGATATGTTGAAGAAAATGCTAATAAAATAAAGTCAACAATCTTCACCAAATAACCAAGATGCATTAAATGAAAGTGTGAGTAAATAAAAATATATTATTTTTCATATTTCTTGTGGTTGTGCTTTGTGGCTTCTCATGTTTCTTTGGCTTTTCATTGTTGGTTTTTTTTTCTGGGATGTTGAGAATTATGATGGCTGCACGAGTTGCCTATATTCTATTGCAGAACCTTATTTTTTGGTTCAGTTGCTGCTCTCATTTTGGAATCTTTAACTTTTTGTATGTTCTTTTATTTTTTGGTTGTCTGATTTGCTGTGATAATTAAGACTTTCGAGTTGTCTGCATGTGCATTAGTTGATTATTCCGGTCTCTTGTTTAGGAAATGGCTTCTGCATTATTTTAGCTTCCGTTTGAATCTAGTTTACTGTTATTTGAGGGTGGCCTTTGTCTAATTGTATAAAATGGTTTTAAATTCTATGTTTTTTTGTGTAGTTTTAGTTTACATTGGTTTTAATTGTATGTTTTTTCGTGTAGTTTTAGTTTAAACTATTTATCTAATATATATATATATATAAAATTTTTTTATATATATTTGCAGCCTTTGGGGAGCTCTTGAAATAACCAATAGTTATGTATTAGTGTATGAGAAGAATTCGAAAACAATTGAACATTTATTTACTTATTGGAATTTGAATTGTGATGTACATAATTTGTATTATAATAAAATTTTTATGTTTATTCTTTATTATTTATTTCATGTGGGTTCAAAAGTTTAGATATTTAATTATCTTGTACGGTATGGCCTCTATTAAAAAGTTTTAAATTTAAATTTTAAAAATTCCACAACAATTACTAATTACAATTAATTATAAAATATAATAATAGTAAATTAAATTTTTTTACAGTAATTTTTAATGCATATCTAAAAAAGAGTTATATAGCCACACATTTATACCATATGTGGCAAATAGTTTGAAGTCCGATTTGCTTTAGAATTCAAAATACCATAGCTAAATTGTAACGTCTTCACCAAAACTTATCCATTAATACACATAATTAAAGAAATAAATGATAATGATTGATCTCTTAACAACAATATTACAATAATGAGATACACAGCTTAAAAACCATTTTAAATGGTTACACTATAATACTATTCCCAATTATATCTTCATCTTTACAATCTTCTTTTC
>CATIWO010144375.1:0-22173 GCA_949673435.1 Macaranga tanarius | reverse complement strand
TAATTTAAACAAATAATTAGTTATTATTTAAATTTGAATTTAATTTTGAGAAAATTTAAATTCGTGATTTAAATTATAACAAATAATTAATTTGTTATATTTTCTTATTGGATAAGGAAATAATCTGTAAAGGATTTTTAATAAGGATTTAGTTAAAAAAAATATAAATTCCTTATCTGATAAGGATTTGAATTTAAATTGTTATTATTTAAAAGAGTTTTAAATACATAATAATTAAAATTTATTTTTGACTAAAACCCTAGTAGACTTGTATATATATATATATATGGATTATATGTAAGGGTTACATATATGTGTGTGATATATATATTTAGTCATTTTTACCTTGAGAGTACAAAAACATTAAGAGAGAAAAGAAAAACCCTAGATTCATTTTTGAGAAAAATGAATTTGAACTAGCATTCAACAAGATCGTTCGTTTTGTTTGTTCATGTGTGGATACTTGTAGAGGGTGGTCATTTTTCAGAAAAGGCAGCACCTTTGAAGATCCGAGTAAACCAAGACGTAGTACTTGAAGGCTTGACAAATTGATCTACAAGAGGTAAGTTTCGTTTACTCTTCCTTTAGTTTTTATGAAACGCATGTGATCCTTGGTGGGTTAAGGGTTATAAAAATTTTAATTTCCGCTGCGTTCATATTCCAATTTGGTTGGGATATTCTGCCCGTAACCCAACATTGATTAGGTCTAAATGTTCGGATGTAGGCAGATATTCTTCATTGTTCTTACATACATATTTTTTGATTTATAATGATGATGCACCTTTCTTTTTCTTCTTCTGATGATGTGCCTTTATTCTACCACAATGATATGTAGTACTATAATCATCCATGCCTGACTATCTACTCTTTTTCTTCAATAAACATCATTTTCATGCTGTGAACTGGGTACTAAGGTCCCACCTCAGTGACTAAGGTGTCGCCTTAGTGAAGTAAAGGCAAATTGTTAAGATGAGGCGGCACCTCAGCGGTGCAAATCTACACAACTTCCCTTTTAAACCTCCCTAATTATTTATAAAAACCCCATTACTTAATCTTTATCTTAAAAAATGACCGAAAACCCTAAAGAGCTTCTAAAAGATGATAGAACACAATTTGAAGATGCTTCGTCCTATTTTGTAGAGCATGGATGGGGAAGATTGGCTGAAATTAAACCCTTTATACCTTTCTACCTTCTGATCCCTTCATCTACACAAAATTAATTACCTTTTCTGCATATTGTGGCTCAATTTTGGGATCCCAAGAACCATGTTTTCTACTTTAACAACTTTGAGATCTGCCCTCTGCCCGAGGAATTTAGGGCGATCCTAGATTACCCAGATGATTCATCTAAACAAATCACAGTTCCACAGTTTGGCAAACCAAGTTAAAACGTCATCCAATAACAAATGGTTCAGTTATTTAACATCCCTCCTCAATCTTCTCTTGAACATGTTCTGGAGATAGGATCATCCTGGATTCATTCTTAAAAAGTTATTGTGTCCATTAATAGTAAAAAGGTTTACTGACCTCATATGATTACTCTCTGTCTGTATGCCTAATTCTTATTAGTTTCAACCTTAGGTGATTATGACTTTCAAGTGATGCACATTCTAGATTAGGTAAAGTTAGGTTTCAACCTCATGCCCGTCATTCTTATTGAAACACTTATCGGTTTGGATAATCTATCTAAGACACATCGCTTTATAAGAAGTCCAATGTTGCTGGAGGTGAAAGATTTTTTTATTTTATTTTTTCCATTCCTTTTTCTAGATTTAACTTCAAGAGAAGTTGAAGTTGTTATCACCTCCACAGGACTTTGTAAAGTATAAGGCAAAACAGGTTCAAACTTGAGCATTACAAAAGCTTTCTGTTAATCTAAAAAGGTGGTTAGCTACCTTTCTGGAGATTGAAGTACAATGGATGTGTCCTTAGTAGAGGATTCAACATGTGACTAGTCGGACATATAACCACTATGTTCTTTTAGCCAGTCTTCATTATTGCTATTTTTACTACCCTGATTGTCTGTGCCGCCAATATGGGGAGAAGTAGATGGTTGTGGAACCTACTCATAGATTTCAACCTAGACCTTTGACTCATAATTTTTTAGAGAATTTGTTAGCAACTTGGCCACGATGTACCATTTGACAAGGCATATTATATGAAAGACATTTCTCACCAAGTAAGGTCCTTCCCAATTTGGTTAAACTTTTCCCTTGGATCAGTAAGGATTAACTTTATATGCTTTAGTACTAAATCGCTTTCTTTTATCTTCTTAGGCTTAATCTTTTTGTTGTAAGGTTTGGCTATCATTTTCTGATACAATTGTGAGTGATACATAGTTCTTAACATCTTCTTATATAACAGTCTCAACTGTGCCAATCTGCTTTCAACCTATTGATACTATAGAATTTTTCTTTCTAACAAAACCATCAAGGATTGAATTTTCACCTCAACTGGTAGTACCGTTTTGCAGCCAAATACTAATGAATAAAGTATGACCCCAGCATATATTCTTATAGTCATTTTGTATCCCCACAATGCATATTGCAAGTAATTGGCCTAATCCCTATAATTCTCTATCATCTTTGCCAAGATCCGTTTAATATTTCTATTTGCAGTTTTAACTGCACCATTAGCTTAAGGTCGATATGGGGATGACCGGTGATGCTCTATTTTATAGTGGCAGAGTAATACAGTATTTTTTGACTGAAATTGAACCCTATGATCAGTGACAATATGATACAGTAACTCCTATCTACAGATTATGTTCTTCTCTATAAATCATGTCATCTGCTTCGATCCGACTGAAGTATGTGACTTTGCCTCATCCTACTTAGAGAAGTAATCAATTACTACTATGATGTATCGGTGTCCATTAAATGCAATCAGCCTTATTTCTTCTATTATGTCATATTTACAAGTTGTGAAGGGCTATGGGGATGTCATCCTTTGAAGTTCCATTGAAGGCAAGTGACTAACATCTCTATAAGCATGATAGTTATAACACTTCTTCACAAACTTTAAACAATCTAACTCCAGTGTTAGCGAAAATATTCTTGTCGAGTTATCTTTTTAGCCAATACTGTTCTATTTATATAGGGCCCACATACACCTGTATGTACCATTTTCATGATCCTTTCAGCTTCCTCTTTGTCCACATAGCGTAAATGCACCCCTATTGGCATTCTCTTATACAACATTCCATTATGGTTAATGAATTGCCTTAACAACATCCTTTCCTTTCTATTTGCATCATTAAGGAATTGGTTTATTTCTAAGTATTTTTGCAGGTCGTAAAACCATAGTTTTTATTAGACTATACTAGTATCACCCTTATTTCTTCATAACATATAGTCTTGGACTTTACTAAGATAAAAGGCTTAGCTGTAGTTTGTTTACCATTTTCCCATATTAAAGCTAAAGTAGTCAGGGCATCTATAACTTGGTTATCTTCTTAAGGTAAGTAAACAAATCTACACTGACTGGATGAAAGAGTGATGGTAGCCAAGAAATCCCAACACAGCCTCAACTTGTCCCCTCCAACTTTCCATTCTTTTGAAACTTATTTTATTACTAAAATTGAGTCACCACACACCATAACCTTTTCTGCCCCAATGCTATACAGTGCTTCTAACCTAAAAATATAGGCCTTATATTCTGGCTGGTTTTTTGTTACTTCAAACTCAAGCCTTTTTATTATTAGAATCGTCTCACCTTCTGGAGTGACTAGAATGACCCCAATA
The DNA here is from genome assembly GCA_949673435.1 of Macaranga tanarius. Classification (NCBI taxonomy): domain Eukaryota; kingdom Viridiplantae; phylum Streptophyta; class Magnoliopsida; order Malpighiales; family Euphorbiaceae; genus Macaranga; species Macaranga tanarius. Next base: position 18,430 of record CATIWO010144375.1, on the reverse strand, counting down.
CCTACCCTCTTATTATTGATTTCTCTATCAAAATACATGCACCATCCATGCACCTCAGTTGCTCTTAAGTGTTCATCTGAAAACTCCAATTCCCATTCCCGATCATCATCCACTAGATTTTGTGCTAAAAAATTCTATGACTATCTTTCCTTTAATTACCATTTTTGATAAGTAATCAATGTTGAACTATGTGACCAGCACTAACCATCGAGCTAGCTTCCTTGTGAGAGAAGGGGTTTGCTAAAGGTACTTTAGAGCGTTATGCTTTGATACTGCTTGTATCCTATAGGACTAAAAGTAATGCCAAAGTTTCTTAGTTGCCCAAATAACCTTCTAAGCAGGTCTTCTCCACCAAATTATAGTTAGCTTCATAAGGAAGGAATTTCTTACTCAGATAATACACCATATATTCTACACCGTCGTCATTTTATTGCGCTAACATTACTCCCATTACTTTTTTTTTCTCAATGGCCAGGTACAATATTAGTGGTTTCCCAGGTCTCAGTGGTTATAATATAAGTGGCTTCATTAAGTAATTATTGATAGTTTCAAAAGTTTGATGATGCCTATCATTCCACATAACTGGTTAATTCTTTTTGAGTAGCTTGAAGATCAGTTCGTATATCGTAGTCAGCTTAGCTATAAATTGACTAATGTATTATAGATGACCTATAAACTTCAGAACCTGTGTAGCAGCCTTTTCTTCTCCTATCTTTATCTCAATAAAGTACTCAGCAAATATTTTAAAACCAGGGATCTCTTTGCTAGCCAAGAATAATGGTTCGAGTTTGCCAGCATAAGGGTGAGAATTACCCTCTTTCACAAAATTTTCCTATAATTTCCACTTTTCTTCACCATCGCCTAACCTTGGCATAAAGTTCATTCATCTCATCATGTTTACTATTTTTTCGTCCATGGAATCCTTATAGAGCATGTAAACCTCAAAACCTAAATTCAGTGGAATTTCTTTAGGAGCTAATTTCAAACCCGTAATTGCTGCCTCAGTCTCAACAGCAATAGTAACCACTTTCCCTTCATATGAAAACTTAATCTTCTGGTGGACAGTAGAGGGAACTCCGCCTAATTGATGAAACCAAGGTCTCCCTAGCAGTACAATAAAAGTCACTGATATGTCGATCATATGCAAAGAAACCTAGGATTCAATAGGTCTAGTCTTAACCAAAGCTCTAAAAGTGCCTTCTACAGATCTCTTAGTATTATCATAAGCCTTTATAACCACATATGAAGACTGCAAATCAGTTGTGGTAAGTCCAAGACTAGGCAAGATCTTCAGAGGGCATACATTAATTATAGATCCATTATCCACCATCACACAACATGTCATCTTCCTTTTTATTTTAGCTTTGATGAACAACGCCTTATAATGATCTCTTCCCTCCAAAGACAAGTTCTCATTCGTAAAATAATGGCTCCTTCAGGTCTCTACCTTAAGGAGTGCACCATATGTTCCAGAGTAGTGCTAGTTGAGATCTTCTTTTTATTCAGAGCCTGTACCATCGCATCCCTATGGACTCTGGACCATATCAGGAGTTCCCAAATGCTAGTAATAATTTTAGCTTTCTTCGGTTGCTCTTTTATCGATTCTTCTTCCTCTTTTCCATCTTTTACTTTAGATTCAGAGTCAAACTTATCTTTCTTAACTGGCTTATTTTTCTTCTTCACCTTTTTTTGCTTGGAGGGTGTTACTCGCCTGAATTCTTCCTCACCTCCACTTTCCTACATGTCCACCATCTTCGCCCCTTATTTATCTAATAAAGTCCAAATGTCCAGTGTATTCATGCAAAATTCAATCGACTCCTATTTTTCTTCTTCAACGCTTTTTAGACTACTTTCTTGGCTGGCTTTAAGTTGGGTAAGTGTAAAATCAACAAAAGAGTTTAGCACTTACTTTTCTATCAGGTCAGTGCTGATCATCTAGACTTATTAATTGGGAGGTGGGACATTTTGATAATTTGGTAACAAATTTTTTTTGGTGCTAGGTTTCTTGGTTTCTAGGTCAATAATCTTGCCAAAGTCGATGAGGTCTCAAATTTCATGTTTAAGTCTAACACATTGGTTAATGTCATGTTTAATGACTTGGTCATATTTACAATACAGGTTAGGGTTGGCATTCGTGAGTGGTGTTTTGGTTAGTAAAAGTTAGAGTAGCTTCTTTTCAACCAGCGTTTTGAGGACTTTAGAAAGGGGTCTACCTAGATTGGAGAATCTCCTAGTTTGTCTGACAACATTAATCTGCATACTACTACTAGCTCCATCTTTGCTTCTAGATCTGCCTCTGAATAGCTTCCTTTCTTATGCTAAATTTGCTTCCTTTTGAACCCCGAACATGTATAGTTCCTTGAAATTTTGAATTCTAAAGTCCTTAAGCTTTTTGGAAAGTAGCGGAGCATAACCTTTAATAGCTATGAATAACTAATCAACTTCTACAGAGCGGTGTCTCATCTATACCAGCTTACCCCTCAATCTAGTCAAGTAATCAGTGAAAGTTTTGTTTAATTTTTGCCTTGTGTTTTGGAGATCCTTCAATGGCACTTCAAGCTAAGAATTCATCCCATATTGCTTCATAAATGCTGCACATAACTCCTTCCAATTAGTTTGTACATGTGGCTCTAGAGAATAGTACCAGCAATTAAGTTCCCCTTTCAAGAACATTGGAAACCGCTTGACAATTTGAGCCGTAGTTAACCCAGTTGACTTCATATAAGTTATATACTGTTTCAGGTGCAAACCTTAGTCCCAACATATTTCTTCATATCAGGGAACTTGAATTTTCTAAGTAAAGGGCCTTCATCATCCAGATCCAAATCACTGTAATCTAGAGAAGCATCCATCCCTTTCTTTTTCTTCATCAATTGCATTTGGGATACTATTTTGACCATTTTCTTTGCCCAGCCTAGTTTTTCAGCATTATTAGCAGGGTGAAACTCCGGTCTGCTAGTTAGATCGATAAACACAGTCTTCAAGTTGTCATCATCCCTATCCCTGGGTTTGGTAGCAGTCTCAGCATCTAAATCAATAGGTTTTTTCTATCTAGCCATCTACATCATTTTCTCCTATTATTTCTCTCATTATGTTTTAAGTTTCAACTGCCATTTCCTCTCTCAGCTACTTCTTGAATGCCTTTAGATCAAAGTCTGACATTGTTGCAACTAGTTATAGTGTAGCTCTAATTAAGCGACCTTCTTGGGTTCATGTCCAAACAGAGGATGGAGGATTTATATCTACAAAATAAAGGGTTACAAATATGCATGACGTGTATGCATGATATGCAAGTAATTGTTTTTTATTTTTATCATTTTTAGGGAATATTTATTTATTTATAAAAGAAGGACTGTTTACAAACAACACACACATAGACACAAGTTGGTCTCAAAAGTGACACCTTTCAACCTTATTTCTTCCCATACACGTGTTCAATAGTGAGTCTCTTGTTCGAGAATTTTCGGTTCAAATTTTAGTTATCATCGGGGATAACAAAGTCGACATTCATGTAAATCTCTTAAGATGATACTAACAACTAAGTAGCAAATCTTATTACTAAAATTAAAATCCAACATAACGGACCATAATAGGATGGTAAGTCCCAACCTAAAATAGTCCATCATCATTGGGCTCGACCTTTATAAATAAGACTACTAGATGACATTAAACACTTGTATTTTAGGAAGAACCTGGGGGAAGTTGCTAAGCTACTATATGAGCTAAGTCTTAAGGAAGGTAAAAGGCTCCCACATCTTTATACTTTCTTTCCATCTCTCCTCTCAAGGGTCCAAATGACGTACTTGATTATACTTCACCATGAGTAACAAAAGCTATATATCCTACCACCAGATTTGAATAGAACGCATACAGTAGAACAATAACCATCGTTGGGTTATTCAGGACTGAGTGCGCAGTATGTGAGAAAAGTATTATGAATGTAGAAGATATAACCAAATAATTAAAAATAATAAAACACGAAACACTGGAATCAGTTTCTCTATCCTCAGTGGAGTCGCCACTATAGGCAGTGGAGTTTAGTATGCACTTAAGTGTTTACGACCATGACACTATACGGGCTCAAAGCCCATTAGGAAATACAACTTTGGGCTTTTTATAGGTTTCAGTCGGAGATGGTGTGAGACCCGCAACATGCAGCCTCAATCCAATCCATACACGTGCCCAAACAACGTAATCTATATATATAGCATGGACATATTTGAATAGATGACATGCATAATCACACTCAACATACACCACATAAATTCAGGCTAGTGTAATAATTAAAAAGTTAAATGTGTAAGTTTTTTTTAAACTACTGCAGGACACTAGCAGTCGCCAATCACTGGTAGTCGCCAGTGTCAAGTTGAAGCCCGGGGCACTGGCGCTTGCTAGTTACTAGCGATCGCCAGTGCTCTTAATCAGCCAGCGGGACTGGCGGTGCCAGTGACTAGTGGCAGCCCTCCCTTGGTCTGTCCTGAAACCTGCTTAAAACCCGACTTAAAACAATGTACACACCAGACATGTTTCAAAATAATGCTTCTCATAAATATAAATATACATACACCGACCACTCATCCAAAATATATACATTTGGTAAAGACATAATCCATTACATGAAATTCATAAAGCAATTTCTCATGTGTATATACATAGCATTCTCAAAACCGTTATGCATTCTACAACCATTTCCTCAACGCAAACCTTACATAAAGCTAAATGTTCACAACATCAATACAAAATGCATGAGGTACATGCTAATAGAGATGGAAGATGATTCACCAAGCACACCTCGAGTCCACCGAAAATCACCAATAAAATGCAAGCCTCATGCTATCTAACTATTTTGTGAAAACTAGTTGCAAAGGGGTAAGCTTCTAACTCAATAAGTAATTATCAATATAACAAGACATATATTACTTTTCAATAACTAATTACGTGATATATATATATATATATATATATAACATTTACTTCATAGCCAAAATATCCACACAAATCTAACGAATTCAAATTACATTTAATAGCATTCTCATATATTCTAAGTCATACATATACAACCATAATAAATAACAAGCATGTAATTTTACATAAAACCAAAATCTCATTCATAATTATCACAACATAATTTGGTTTCCAGCCGGAACCACCTTATCTGCGCATTTTTCACAAGTAGTCACATACTAGGACTATCCACCCGGCTCAGTTCCAGTTCTCACATTCTCACATTCTTACATTTCATTTATTGGGTAGCTATACGCCTATCTCAGCTTCCCCATTTCACAATTCATCTTTTTCTCATGTGACCACTACTTGAACTATCCGCCCGACTCAGTTCTAGATTTCACAATCAGTGGGACTATCTGCCTGGCTCAGCCCCACTATCTCACACATTCCTCACCAATATTTTAATCACTTCTCATACACATACACAATTCATATTGAAATATTCATGCCTCACTTTATATCACATTCCATCAATCCACAACTCATCATTCTTACTTACATATTTTACATCTCAATAGCTATATACCACTTCATGTCATATTCAATCACAAATTAATATTTTCACAAATATACATATCATATGTATCATTCATATCACATCACATAAATTATCCAATTCATTCATAACAATATTATTCTCATAGTCTAGAGAATTAATATACATATCATTATATTAATAATTACTGGTATACAATGCTTCAACTCCTTCAAATGATAAGTTTTCCTTAGTGAGTGGTGTCTTCTTTATCTTTGTCCACTCCTACACATAACTATGTATCAATTCCACATAGTAAGCATGACTTTAGCATCAAATTCAACCAAATGTAACTAAGTGCAACTACCTACTCAATGTTCAATGCATCCAAATAAAATCTACACAAGTCTAAAAATCATTAAATTTAAACTAAAGCTAGCCAAATGAGTCTACAATAAATTCCAATTAGAATTTCTTAATTTGGACATATATAGAATTAAATATGGATTTTTGACTAAAATAAGCCAAAATAGAGTTGGCAGCATGAGCACAAAAATGTTCAGTTGTGCCAGTCAGTCTTTACCACAAAATCAGCTCTGGCGTAAAACATAAAAGTTGTATAGAATACTCTGAAGTTTCCAGAGCATTAAATATTGCTCCAATCAGAGGTCTACAACTCAAGTTATGCTCAAAATACTAACACTAATGAAAAACCAAAATAGAACCTGAATTCCCAACTTACAAAACCTAACTTAATTAATCAAAATAAATGCAAGACTTACCTAATTGATGCTCCCACAAGCTTATAGATCTTCTAAAGCTCTCTAAAATAATTCATAAATGAGTAGGAAAAAATATAAAAATCTCCTAAAGCTATCAAACTCTCTCTTCTTCTTCTTCTCTACACTCAAAAATCTCTACAATACTAAACATATACACACACACACTCACACACACACTCACCAATTAAAAATCACCATTTTTCGTTCAAAAAGTCTCCTATAATAATTACATATTATCATAATATCCTCATAATATTAATAATAATAATAATCAACATTTATATCTTAAATAAAATAATAAATAAATAAATAAATATCACCAAAATAACTCTACACCTCCTAAATGAACTAGGTTAATTACTCAATAATCCACTTCCTGATATGACAACTAACTCCCAACTTTATTAACAATTAGGCCCCCCCTCTACCCAAAAGTACATACTCAACTTAATATAATCCATAATTGGACTCTAAATGTCATGAAAAATATGATGCATGAACAGTGTTCTAAAAACATGGGTGTTACAATTCTCCCCTCCTTATAAAAATTTTATTCTCGAAATTTATGACTCACAACTTTCAGGAAACAAATACTTCTGTCGCATATATTCCTTCACTTCCCATATTGCTTCTCTTAGAGAATGATGACTCCGTTTAACCTTCACTATCGGTATCTCCTTGTTTCGCAATTGCTTCACCTTCCGATCCAAAATTTCCACTTGTTCTTCTACATAAGATAATATCTCAGAAATTTCTATCTCCGGCTCTTGCACAATATGACTTGGATCCGATCGGTATCTTCGTAGCATGGAAACATGAAATACATTGTGAATTGAAGCTAACTCTACTGGTAGTGCCAATCTATAGGCTAGTGGTCCGATTCTCTCTATGATCTCATAGGGTCCAATGTACCTCGGGCTCAACTTTTCTTGTCTACCAAATCGCAAAACACCCTTCCATGGTGACACCTTCAAGAAAACTTTTTCTCCTACATAATATTCCATTTCTCTTCGATGTCGGTCTATATAACTTTTCTGTCGATCTTGTGCTACTTTGAGATATTTCTTCACTACTTGGAATTTATCAACTGTTTCTTCAATTAATTCAGGCCCTTTTATTTATCTTAGTTCCTCAATATCCCAACACACTGGACTTCAACATTTTCTTCCATATAATGCCTCATAAGAAGCCATTTTGATGCTGGAATGATAACCGCTATTGTAGGCAAACTCGATCAATGGTAAGTGATCATCGCAGTTTCCTTTAAACTCAAGCACATAAGCTCTCATCATATCTTCTAATGTCTGAATTGTTCTCTCGGACTGTCCATCTGTCTGTGGATGAAATGCCATACTGAAATGTAGTTTTGTTCCCAAAGCTTGTTATAAACTTCCCTAAAAATGTGAAGTAAATCTAGGATCTTTGTTAGACATAATTGACAAAGGAACTCCATGCAATCTCATAATTTTTGCAACATACAAAGAAGCTAACTTATCCAGAGAATCACTAGTTTGAACCGGTTAAAAGTGAGTCGGTTTAGTCAATCTGTCTACTATTACCCAAATGGCACCATATTTTCAAAAAGTTCAAGGCAATCCTATGACAAAATCTATTGTAATCTTCTCCCACTTCTATTCGGGAATCTTTAACGGTTGTAATTTTTTGGCAGGTGCTTAATGTTCAGCTTTGACTTGCTGACAAGTTAAACATCTTGTAGTGAACTCTGCTATATCTTTTCTCATTATTGGCCACTAATAAAATGGTCTCAAGTTTCAGTACATCTTGGTGCTAACTAGATGCATTGCATAAGGAGTAGAATGAGCTTCATCCATGATTTGCCTCCTTAATTCTCCAGTGTCTGGTATACACATATGACCTTCCATCATCAACACACCATCATCCGTGACTGTAAATTGAGAATTTATTCCAGCTTCAACTTTTTCTTTCATTTTCTTCAAATACAAGTCTTCCATTTGAGTACTTTGAATTTGGTCTCTCAACGTTGATCTAACTTGTAAGGTAGTAAGTAAATGATTCCTCTCAATTTTAAGTATAGTATTCATTTTCTGCAATGCTATTAGATTGTCCACATTATAACTAATAATTCTAGCAGAGCATTCCACTATTTTTTGGCTCAATGCATCCGCTACCATATTTGCTTTCCCCGAGTGATACTCAATTATACAGTCATAATCTTTTAATAACTCTATCCATCTTCATTGCCTCAAGTTCAATTCCTTCTGAGTAGGAATATACTTCAAACTTGTATGGTCTGTGAAGATAGAGAATGTCTCCCCGTAGAGATAATGCCTTCAAGTCTTCAATGTATGCACAATAGCGGCCAATTCTAGATCATGCATCGGATAATTCATCTCATGTGGTCTCAATTACCGAGATGCATAGGCTATCACCCTTCCGGTTTGCATGAGCACACATCCCAATCCTTGCCTTGAAGCGTCGGTATACACCACATAATCACCACTTCCAGTTGGTAAAACAAGCATAGGAGCCATAGTAAGAGCATCCTTCAACATTTCAAAACTACGTTGACATGCTTCATTCTATCGAAAAGGATCATTTTTCTTTAATAAAGCAGTCAAGGGTCTTGCAACTGTGGAGAAATCTTTTATAAATCTTCTATAATACCCAGCTAATCCCAAGAAACTTCTAATCTCTATCATATTTTTAGGAGATTCTTACTCTTGAACAGCTTTAATCTTCGATGGATCGGGTTTTACTCCTTCTTTAGACACAATATGCCCAAGAAATGTTATCTCTGCCATCCAAAACTCACATTTACTGTACTTGGCATACAATTTTTTCTCCCGTAAAATCTGTAAAGCTACTCGAAGGTGCTTTTGATATTTTTCTCAACTTGATGAGTAGATAAGAATGTCATCAATAAATACAATAATAAACTGATCTAAATACGGTTGAAATGTCTTATTCATCAAGGATATAAAAGTTGCTGGTGCATTAGTCAATCCAAAAGGCATCACAAGGAATTTAAAATGTCCATATCTAGTTTTGAATACGGTCTTGGGAATAGAAGATTTCGCTACCCGTAGTTACCAATAGCCGGATCTCAAATCAATCTTCAAAAATACAGATGCATCCTTAAGCTGATAAAGCAAATCATCAATTTTGGGCAAAGGATATTTGTTCTTCACTGTTATTTAGTTCAATTGTCTATAATCAATATATAATCTCATGCTTCCTTTTTTATTCTTCATAAATAATACCGGTAACACTGGTTCTCCCCACGGTGAAATACTTGGTCTTATGAACCCTTTTTCTAACAATTCTTCTAATTGCTTCTTCAATTCCCTTAACCCTAATGGTACCATCCGATATGGTGCAATTGATATTGGAGTTGTTCCTGGTACTGTTTTAATCTCAAAATCCACTTCTCGATGTGGCAGCAATCTCGGTAACTCATTTAAAAATACATCTAAAAATTCTTTAACCACTGGCATATCTGTCACTCCCGGGCTAATCTTTAATGTGTCAATGATGTTGGCCAAGTATGCATCACATTCATCTTTAATCAGTTGAAAGGCTATAGCGGCAGAAATTAAACATGTAGGGATGGTTTTCCTCTCTCCCACTAACACTATCTTTTCTTGCCCCAAAGTCTCAATAGTCACTTCCTTAGTATAACAGTTCACCATTGTATGATGTTTGGATAACTAATCCATACCCAGTATAACATTAAACTCTTCTAAATTAATCACTACTAAATCAGCAAGCAAAGTTCTACCCTTTACTTCTATAGGACACTCTCTAATCACTATATTAACAATCACCGTAGCAGGCATAATCATACATATGTTATATACTAATGCTTCAATGGTTCCATGTACTTTTAATGCAAACTCATAAGCTATAAAATGAACATGTAGAGCCAGGGTCTATTAAAACATATGAAGCATAACCAAGGATCATAAATGTCCTGGTAACCACATCCGGTGTAGCTGGAGCTTCTTGCCTTGTGATGGCATACACCGTAGCTTGACCTTGAGCTTGCCCAATTGTTCCTATCGGGGTGGAAGTACTAACTTCACTCCCTCTTCCACATCCTCTTCCTCGACCAACATAAAGGGTATTTTCACCCGCACTACTTTACCCCATCATCTAAGGTCCCTCAGCATTCTTTCTTACTGGATAATCTCTAATGATGTGTCCAGGTCAGCTACAGTAATAGCACATAATCATTCAAGGTCCCCAGCATTCTCCGGAATGGAATCTACTACATTTGTTGCATATGGAGTCAGATACACTGCTCATCAATCTACCTTTCCCTCCATCTCTTCCATTAACAAGTGGTCTTCCAAATCCTCTACCAGAAACACTCCCTGTTGATTGGGTAGGTCGACTTGACCCTCGCCCTCAAAAACTGCTTTGTTGGAAACCTAAACCTCTAAAAGATGATCCACCCCCAGTTCTAAATGAAGAGGAAGGGGTAAATACGCCGATAGTCTTCTTTTTTTAGCTTCCACAATATTCCTTTCCATAATGATTTCTTTGCTCAGATTGCTGTCTCTTACAACTCTTGATAAGTGGATGACTTTGCCACTATCTTCTCTCGTATCTCTAGATTTATCCCTCTCTCAAACTTGTTCCTCTTTAGCTCATCTGTAGCTACTTCCTCAGGTGCGTATTTGGATAACCTCATAAATTAGACTTCATAATTAGCTACAGATAAGTTCTCTTGCTTTAAATTGAGGAATTCAAGCTTTTTTTTTTTGTCTTTGTACACTACTGGAATATACTTGTCAGTGAATGCTTGCAAGAAATTGGCCCAAGTGATCATTATAGGCACATTCCTGCGTCCTAGCACTGTATCCCACCAATCTAAGGCATCTTATTCAAACAACAACACCACATAACTGACTCTCTTTTCAGGGGTACAATCAAATCGGTCTAGCACTCTCTCAGTGCTTCTTAACCACTCTTCATCTACCATGGGATCAGTGGTCCCCGCAAAAGCTTTAGCACCCTACTTTCTGATCTTTTCAAAATTTTCATCTAGAGTGCCTTCATTTGGTCTTTGTGCTATATCTCGTATTGCTTGCACAAATTCTTGCATGAGAGGTGGGTAAGGAGCTTAAGGAGGAAGAGGTTGTGATTGAGTTTATGATTGTTCCCCTAATGCATGTATAGGCTCTTACCTATAGACTGACTCATATGACTCTTCCGGGCCAACGGGAGGTGCTTGGAGTTCTTCCATCCTAATACATTCAACATCAATCAACTAGATGTCATCTATAAATTATGCATGCTATGCTATGAATGCATATTATGCTCATGTCCTAAGAGAATCTAATTCCTACTCTGATACCACTTAATATGAGACTCGCAACACGCGGCCTCAATCCAATCCTTATATGTGCCCAAACAATGTAATCCATATAGATAGCATGGACACATTTGGATAAATGACATGCATAATCATACTCAACATACACCATATAAACTATTGCAGAACACTGGCGCTCGCTAGTGTCAAGTTGTAGCCCGGGGCACTGGTGCTCGCCAGTCACTCGTGATCGCCAGTGCTTTGAATCAGCCAGAGGGACTAGCGGTCACCAGTCACTGGTGCCCACCAGTGGCTGGTGGCAGCCCTCCCTTGGTCTGTTTTGAAAGCTGTTTAAAACCCGACTTAAAATAATGTACACACTAGACATGCTTCAAAACAATGCTTCTTATAAATATAAATATACATACACCGACCACTCATCCAATATATATATATATATATATATATATATATATATATAACATTTAGTAAAAACATAATCCATTACATGAAATTCACAAAACAATTTCTCATGTTCATATATATAGCATTCTCAAAACCATTATGCATTCTACAACCATTTCCTTAACTCAAACATTATATAAAGCTAAATGTTCACAACATCAATACAAAATGCATGAGGTACATGCTAATGGAGATGGAAGATGATTTACCAAGCACACCTCGAGTCCACCAGAAATCATCAATAATATGCAAGCCCCACGCTATCTAACTATTTCCTGAAATATAGTTGCAAAGGGGTGAGCTTGAAACTTAATAAGCAATTATCAATATAACAATACATATATCACTTCTCAAGAACTAATTAAGTGATATATATATATATATATAACATTTACTTAATAGCCAAAACATCCACACAAATCTAACGAATTCAACTTACATTCAATAACATTCTCATATATTCTAAATCATACATATACAACCACAATAAATAACAAGCATGCAATTTTACATAAAACTAAAATCTCATTCATAATTATCATAATATAATTTGGTTTCCGGCCGGAACCACCTCACATGCGCATTTCTCATAAGTGGTCACATACTAGGACTATCCGCCCACTTTAGTCCCATTTCTCATATTCTCACATTTTTACATTTTATTTATTAGGTAGCTATATGCCCGTCTCAGCTTGCCTATTTTATAATTCATCTTTTTCTCATGTGACTACTACTGAAACTATCTGCCCGACTTAGTGTCAAATTTTACAATCAGTGGGACTATCTACTCTGCTCAGCCCCACTATCTCACACATTCCTCACCAACATTTTAATCACTTCTCATACACATAAACAATTCATATTGCAATATTCATGCCTCACTTTACATCACATTCCATCAATCCACAACATATCATTCTTACATATATATTCACATCTCAATAGCCATATACCACTTTATGTCATATTCAATCATAAATTAACATTTTCACAAATATACATATCATATGTATCATTCATATCATATTATATAAATTATCCAATTCATTCATAATAATATTATTCTCATAGTCTAGAGAATTAATATACATGTCGTTATATTAATAATCCCTTACACATAATGCTTCAACTCCTTGAAATGAAAAGTTTTCCTTAGTCAATGGTGTCTCCTTTATTCTTGTCCACTCCTACACATAACTATGTATCAATTCCACATAGTAAGCATGACTCTAGCATCAAATTCAACCAAATGGAACTAAGTGTAACTACCTACACAATGTTCAATGCATCCAAATAAAATCTACACAAGTTTAAAAATCATGAAATTTAAACTGAAGCTAGCCAAATGAGTCTACAATAAATTCCAATTGGAATTTCTTGATTTGGACATGCATAGAATTAAATATAGATTTTTGACTAAAATCAGCCAAAACAGAGTTGGTAGCATGAGCACGAAAATGTTCAGCTGTGCCAGTCAGTCTTAACAATAAAATTAGCTCTGGCACAATATATAAAATTATAAAGGACACTCTGTAATTTCTAAAAAATTAAACATTACTCAAATTAGAGGTCTACAACTCAAGTTATGCTCAAAATACTAATATTGATGAAAAACCAAAACAGAACCCGAATTCCCGATTTACAAAACCTAACTTAATTAATCAAAATAAATACAAGGCTTACCTAATTAATGATCCCATAAGCTTATAGATCTTCTAAAGCTATCCAAAATGATTCTTAGATGAGAAGGAAAAAATATAAAATCTCCCAAAGCTATCAAACCCTCTCTTCTTCTTCTTTTCTACACTCAAAAATCTCTACAACACTAAACATATACACACACACACTCTCTAATTAAAAATCACAATTTTCCCTTCAAAAAGTCTCCCATAATAATTATATATTATCATAATATCCTCATAATATTAATAATAATAATAATAATAATCAACATTTATCTCTTAAATAAAATAATAAATAAATACATAAATATCATCAAAATAACTTTACACCTCCTTAATGAACTAGGCTAATTACTCAATAATCCACAACTTCCTGATATGATAACTAACTCCCAACTTTCTTAACAATTAGGCCCATCTCTACCCAAAAGCACACACTCAACTTAATATAATCCATAATTGGACTCTAAATGTCATGAAAAATATGATGCATGAATAGTGTTCTAAAAACACGGGTGTTACAGATGGAGTCACCACCTAGATGAAATCCGAGATACTTATACAACAACTAGATATCACGGAGGGACTCAGCAACTGTCCTTAGAGACTAGATCTGAAAACTGGGTATGGACTCCTGACCTTGCAATTGGCGATCGTTTGCATTTCATGTTTTAGTATTTTTAATTATTTAATCATTTCCTTAATTGCACGTAAATATGCAATCACCTCCAAACAAGTTCTAATTTTTACAATTAGGTCCAAGTTTATTAATTAGCTCATTTTTGCATGCAATTATGTCTGATTCACAATGTACATCCATTGCATACAACATTCATCCACAAATAATACAAAAATCAAACATAATAAATAAAAAAACACTAATGCAAAGAAATGGAGGGGTGCGAAATGAATTACAACCCTTTTTAGCACACATATATTGAAAAATTAAATCAGAAAATAAAATAGATCCTAAAACAAATTCTACAATTTACAATAACTGAATTACTTTTGCTAGGTTTTTCATTTGGAAACAACTAGAATTTTAATGTCAAGCACTTCAATGATAAAACCTATAAAAGAAATATTTAGAATACAAAATAATAAAAAAATGTTAATCACGATAGCAACCAAGTCTAATCAAATGTAAAGTTGGCGAAAATAAAATATAACATTCAAAAGGCAGATAAATAAAAAATAACAAAAAGGTACTACAGGCATAGGACCAATATCTACCATACTAAAGATGCCCCCTGGGCCATGCAAAGGCGATGCCTCTGCATAGAGGTATGGTTTTATAGTATAGAGGTGAAATATACTTCACCTCAACATGCTGAAGCCCCGCCTCCATGAAGAGGCGTCGCCTCAGTACCCTTCTAATGTGTACAAATAGAATATTAACAGATAGAACTTCAGCTAAATCGATAAAGAACAATAAATTCAATATTATACATAAAATAATGAATACAAATACAATTTTAAATAACCTAAAATATGCATATATAATTCTATATATAATCTAAAATAACTCAAAGAAGTTGTTAATTAATTTCAAGCAGATTAAGAAACCCACAAAAAAAAATAAAATTATTTCAATTACATTCAATCATACGAAAGGAATCGATGCAAACAAGAGAAAAATAAGAGAAAATGAGTTTTAGAAATTCCTACTATAAAAATCATTAAGCCCTCATAAATGGATGTCGGACATTAGAGAGCACTAAGTAACGTAGATTATGGCTCTGGCCCTTGTCTTCAGAAAGCAACAGCAGCAACCACAATAACCATCCACCGTCGAGACCTTTCTCTTTTTTTCTGCATTCCCTCCTTCTCACTTTTTTTTGCATCCTTATTTTTTTTATCACTAGAAGTCCCCTTTTCTTTTATTTTTTTCCTTTTTAATCTCCCCCCTCTCTTCCACTTCCTCCCCCCTTTTTTTCTCTATCTTTAGTCCCTCTAATCATGTTTCTTTTGTTCCAAAAGATCATGGTTTATAGGTTGCTGGGAGTTGAGATATTTATGCCACTTTTAAACTTTAAAGTTATATTTTTTTAGTACAAAATGTATTGAGGCACCGCCTGAGTGAAGAGGCGACACCTCTATAGGACTGAAGCCTACAGAGGCGTCGCCTTAGTGAAAAGGCGGTGCCTCTATGACCCTTTTTGGTTTGGAATTTTTTGGGCCTTGATGTTTGCTAGGCTGAACCAGTTGTAGGCTTTCTTTAGAAGGGATAGAGACCATAGTTTACACTGTTAGACTCGTTTTATCAATTTTTTCATCATTGGGCTTTTACTCTTTAACCGGGCTAAACCATGTGCCAACAAATAAATTTTGATATCATTTATGATTTTCCTTATTATTTTTTCTTCTAATCAAGAAATGGGTTTAGGTAAATCTTATTAAATATTAAAGGGAAAAGGTGCATTTATGCCCCTAATGTTTATACCGAAGACCATATATGCCCCTTATATTTTTTTTGGACCATTTAAATACAAAATTAAGTTTTTATAATAATTTTGGCCCCTCTGATAATGAAAAATAATTTAAGAAGTAATAGTCATTTGTAAGTCATTGTAAGGGCTCCACAGTCTTTTTTTTTTTTAAAAAAAGAGAAATTGTCTTTTAGTAAGGGGTATGCTTGTAAATTAAGGAAAATTTGATCAAGTTCATTTCTTCTCTTCAACTTGAGCACCCATCAGTAGTGATCAAGTTCCATCTACTTCTTTCGACTAAAACAAAATTTCATCTGCTTCTTTCTTGGAAAACAAAGTCATCAATTCTCTTAAAAAACAAAGAATCTCTCTTTCTTCCATCTCCTACCCTATATTTCTATGTCTCTTATTGTTCTTCAAGAGCAAAAAAAAAAATTAATACCCACCTCTTTCTCTTTCACTCTCACTCTCTTACTAATCAAGTTCTATTTTTTCTTCTCTTCAGAATGATGGTGTGAGCTGCTCTAGATGCTCTCATACTTCCCATATCATGAAGATCATCATCACCAGTTTCTTTCCTCACAAATCTTAGAAACTATTTTTTTCTTTTGACAATTTATTTTGGCATTTGGGTCTTTCTTAATTATTTGCTCATGGTGGTGCTGGCTTGTTGCATAACAGACCTATATTAATAGGTATATATATATATATATATATATATATATATATATATATATATATAAAAGAAAAAAAAGCATGGCAAGTGGTGATGGCAGTGGTAGTGGAGGTTTTAGTTCAAAATTTTCTATTTTGCTTCAAAATTAAAAGAGGTTCTTGTGCTACTTCTCATCCTCTTGATGCCTTTTTCTTTTCTGGGTCCTCTCCTTCTTTCTTAGTTACCCTCTTTTCAGTCTCTATATTTATTTCCCTTTTCAATTGGTTTTGTTCTTTGTTGATTTTTGTTCTACCATATCTATATGATTAAAATAAATTCGGCCAAGCAACTACATTTGCATTTTATTATTTTTAAACATATTGGAGTACTTTGATATTGAAAGATTGTAACTTTGAATTTGTTTTTATGTAAGCAAAGTCGATGTTTATTGCAATCTCTATTTAAGCTAATGATGCTTTGTTATAGAAAGTTTTGATTTTTCTATGTAATTGCTACAAAGGTGAAGGAATAAAGGAAGAAAATGTTAACATTAGCTTTCCACAACTGAATTCAATATCTTGTTAGAACCTTTTGTTGGGACTTTAGTATGATCCTATTTTTATTGGTATTAATTTCTTTGCCTTTGTAAAGTTATTTTTTTCTATCATTTTTCATATGTCAAGCTTGTTTTATCAACACTCTTCATTGTCCTCTACCCTGTAATTTGATGACAGAACATTGAGTTCAAAATCTATGATGGTCAATATATTGTCTTCTGATCATGATATGCGTCTTCTTTAGGCTCAAGATCTATGGTGAGTTTTGAGGATGTTCATCAAGTAAAGGGATCAACTTGGCTTTTTTTCCACTCATTTGAACATGAAGAGAATGGTGAAGATGATTTGGATGAGTACTTTCATCAACCTAAGAAAAATAGGAGACTTACAGTTGATCAAGTTCAGTTTCTTGAGAAAAGTTTTGAGGTTGAGAATAGATAAACTAACAGCCTTAAGGTTAACCATTTAAGCACTGTTGATCAATAGGATTTAACACCGTTGCCTTATGCCATTATTAGAGGGGCCAAAATTATAGCAAAAACTTAATTTAGTGCTTAAATGGTCCAAAACAATATAAGGGGCATATGTGGTCTTCGGTATAAACATTAGGGGCGTAAATGCACCTTTCCCCAATATTAAAATCTATTATTAGAAATTAAATTTCAAAGCGAAAATGCACCGTATAAATATGATGCAGGTATTTTGCGCCAGAAACAAGGGGTGCACACTACGCGGACTCATGATCACTCTATAATATAGTGAAATTATATATATAAATTTATTAATTTATATTAAAACTAAGCAATTTATATATATTTACATAATTTAACTGTATATTAGTATTAATATTAAGTCATTATAATTCAAAATTATTAATTGTAATACAATTATCTGTTTTATATAGTACTAACTTAGTATTGAATAAATAAAATTCAGTCTTGTTAAGTTTTAACTCTTACATTCGTAACTAGTAAAATTACAACACTATAGTTATAAACAATTGATGACCTATAAAGTTTAATCTTAAAACTATATAATTTTATTTAAGACTTTATATGACTCATTTAATGTAATTGGTA